>APFE030764143.1:15838-35096 GCA_000404065.3 Pinus taeda | reverse complement strand
TTTGGGGATCCATTTCAGCCACCTCCTCATCATCTTCATCATGAGACAAACAGTTTTTAACATTCACTGTTTTCTCTATGCTTCCATCCCAAGCTTCCTCTTCAATGAATTGAACATCTCTGCTAATAAAAAACTTCTTGGTGGATGGGATATACAACATGTAAGCTTTGGATTCCTCACTGTATCCAATAAAAAGACATTTCTCCCCTTTGCTGTCCAACTTCCTCCTTAGCTGATCTGGAATGTGTGCATAAGCCACACATCCAAAAACTCTCATGTGGGTGACTCCTTGCTTTCTCCCACTCCACACTTCTTCCGGCACCTTGTTCATCACTGCTTTTGTAGGACACCTGTTCAAAATATATGCTGCACAATTTACAGCATCAGCCCAATAATCATTTAGCAAATGCTTTGCCTTCAACATGCTCCTCGCCATATCCATGATGGTCCTGTTCTTCCTTTCAGCAACTCCATTTCGCTGTGGGGTGTACCTAGCTGTGAATTGTTTGTGAATTCCATTTTCTCTGCAAAATCGTAGAAACTCCTTGGAGATATACTCACCTCCTCTATCAGTTCTCAAAAATTTAATGTGCAGCCTGCTTTGGTTTTCCACAAGTGCCTTGAAATTTCGGAATTTCTCAAACACTTCACTTTTGTTTTTAAGAAAATAAACCCAAGTCTTTCTAATAAAGTCATCAATAAATGTTAGGAAATATTGGCTGCCTGCTAATGATGGAGCTTGCATCGGTCCACATAAATCTGAGTGGATGATCTCTAAGGGAGCCTTTGCCCTTATGCTTTTACCTGATAGAAAACTTTCTCTATGTTGTTTCCCCAAAATGCAACCTTCACATAGGCTGTCCGTTTTCTCTATCAATGGTAATCCTTTCACCATTACTTTTCTGCTTAACAAGTTTAGACCTCCAAAATTGAGATGTCCAAATCTCAAGTGCCACAACCAATTTTCATCCTTTGGCACGCTTTGGAAGGCCTCTTGGGTAACTGCTGCAATTTCATTTTTGACTTTCCAATCTGCCCTGATCCTGAGAGGGAACATCCTGTTCCTTGTCATCTTCACTTCAGCAATGCATCGTTTGCTGGGTGCTATATCCATGATGATACACACATCATTCACAAAGAAAACATTGTAACCCTTTTGAACAAGCTGTCCAATACTCAAGAGGTTACATCTCATTCCGAGGACATAATAGACATCTGCTATGGTTTTCTTTTCTCCTTGCTTTGTAAATATTTTTACCTCCCCTTTTCCCATAACAGAAATTTTGCTATCAGTTCCTAGTGTGACTTCTGATTTCACATTTTGATCTAAGGCAGAAAACAAGGCTATGTTTCCTGTCATATGGTTGCTGCAACCTGAGTCTTAAAACCATATGTCTTCACTGTTTGTTTCAGCCATGTTACAAGCTAACAACACATTATTTTGGCTGATGTTTTCTCTAGTAACATTTGCATTTGGTCTATTACTTATATCATGCTGCTTCTTCCTACATTCATTGGCATAGTGCCCATATTTTTTGCAGTAATAACATTGGACATTGGATTTTTCATACCTTTGTCCTTGAGCATGATGTTGTCCACTTTGTTGGCTGTTGCCTTGGCCTTGGTTCTGATTTGAATTGCTGCCTCTTCCTTGAGCATTTGCTGGACTGTTCCTTCCACCTCTGTTCTGGCTTCTGCCTCTTCCTCTCTTGTTATCTCTGCCTTGACCTCTTCCTCTTCCAAAGGACATCTGGGTCTTAAAGGCTTGCTCTAGAGATGAGTTTTCATTCCTACTCAATCTCTGCTCATGTGTTATCAGTGATGCATGTAGCTCATCAACTGAAAAGTTTGAGAGATCCTTTGTCTCTTCAATGGTGGTGACAATAACATCAAACTTTGAGGGTAAGACCCTCAATATTTTCTCCACAATCCTCCTTTCTTCAATGGTTTCTCCATGAGTCCTCATCTGTGTGATCAGACCAATTACATGTGTGAAGAATGAGTCAATATTGTCTGACTCATTCATGTTCAGATTCTCAAAATATCTCCTCAGCAACTGTAGTTTTGCTGTCTTCACTTTCTCCATGCCTTGATAGGCTGTCTTGAGGGTTTGCCATGCTTCTTTGGATGTCGTAGCTGCTGTTATCCTTGGAAACACACTCTGGTCCACTGCTTGATACAAAAACACAAGGGCTTTTGAATCCTTCTTCCTATTGCTCTTCAGCAGATCCTTCTCTACTGGAGTTAATCTATTGAACTCATTTTCATCTGCTGGTTCTTCAAAACCATCTTGAACTAATTCCCATAAATCTTGACAGGCAAACAGAGCTCTCATGGTTATTGCCCAATAGTCATAGTTTTTCCCATTAAACTGTGGGAGTTGGGTGTTAAACATACCCATACCAGTGCTTGTGCTGGCCATTCCTTGCATCCTTAGTTATGCTTCAATTTCTTGACTGTGTATTTTTAAAACAACTGACTGCTGCAACAAAAGACTCCTCCCTTCAGCTTCTTTGTCTCCTTCAAAGATCCCAAGCCTACTCTGATACCACTATTGGGGATTTTTCAGGCAAAATCCCAAAAACACAGAATTCAAGCACACAGAGGCAATGCTCTGTTTCCTTTACTCCGGGATCTTTTTGTGCACAAGGAAGCTTAATTTTTTTTTACTGAAGAACAGAGTATTGCACCACCATAAAAGATTTTCTATTCATTAAAATAAATTCACTGATACATATTCATCCTCTTTCACTCAGAGGGATTCACCAAAACATTTCAACAAAATTACTATGTCTCCTTTGAAATTTTACACCACTGTGTGTAAAAATTTCATTTACATTCACTGCTGTGTGAAAACAAAGATTACAAGGATTTACTGCTGTAAAAGAAATAAAATGATGAACACACTGCTATGTGAAAAACTACAAATTCACCAAAACTTACTGTTCCCCTTTTCACTGCTGTGTGAAACAATTCATGGTTTTTGATAGAAGCTTCCCCCTGGTTTTCTTCATTCACCTCTTCACTTCTTCGCTCGTGCACTGCTGTGCGTTTTTTTTTTGTTTCACTTACAAAAAAAATTGGTCAACATAAACATAAACATACTATACTTATGCAACCACAACACCAAAAAAAATTGCGTTGCGTACATGACCATACTCCCGTAAAAAAACATTAAAATTTAAGAACATTTACATATGCCCATGCCTATTTTAATCCACACCCATACATGCCGTAAAAAAAAAAATTAAAAATCCACCTACACATATGACAATTCTTTAATGCCAGTATGGTCAAAATAAAACTTAACTTTACTCCACGCCAAGCTTTTAATGTTGGCCGTATGAAGCTTGGAGCAATCGACGGCGGAGATTGATGGAGCAGATCGGACGGTGGACGGAGATATCGGGAGCCACTTTTATGTTGAACTTTACGTCCCGATATGTCAGAGATGATGACGTATGGGGAGAGCCACACGTCAACACTATGTTGTATCGGGCTCTTGTGTACAAAAACTGCCTTCATGCAAAAGCGGTCCGATATGCATCAAGGTGGTTTGTGGTTTTTTTGTGGTGGTTTTGAGGTGCGCAGTTGAAATTAGATTTCAACATCATCAACATCTTTCTTCTTTTCTTGATCTGTGCCCTCTTCCTTGCCTGCAAGATTGTTGAAGCCTTGACAGCGGGCTTGCTGTTCTCGGGCATAAAAAACATTATTAGTTTAGATATCATTTTGGGATTCAACTGCGTTAAGTAAGTCATTCAAACGTATGACCATTTCCATGAGAGGTAGTCGTAACTCACTAATTTCTCATGATTTTTGAATAGTTCACTTAGCACTCATTGCATCGGGTGATGCTCACAGGGGTGAAGAAGTGGGATTGAAACTAGTGAAAGGTGCAGAACGAATCACATAGCATCAATCATCACTTCCGGGGCTTGCACCCAGTAACCAGGACTTCCCAGGAGGTCACCCATCCTAGAACTCCTCTGGCTCAAGCACGCTTAACTATGGAGATTTAATGGACACTAATTTTTTAACAAATGACGGCGTGGGTTGGACAGGATTCCTCATCAAATCTCTGAAATCCACAGCCCCATCAGTTGCAGGGTTGAATCTGTTAATTATGTGAAGATCCACTCCATCAAGAATCATGATGCCAAGGTTGAGAATGCCCTCAGGGGCGCGTCCAGAAGGACAACGGACCTGTTGTGCCGAGAAGCTCATCCCGCTGGAATCTGGGCTCCCGTAGTCCTTGAAGAAAGTGGAAAAGAAGACCCTCACAGTGCCTACAAGCTTATCCCTAAGGCCACCCACGCAGTATATCTCCACCATCACAGTAGAGGTTTCACTGCGCAGCAAACGCTCCTCCACTCTGAAAATGACCTTGTCGTTGCAGGTAGGGTTTGCGCCACCTGTTCTGTTAATTTGTGTCGTCACTTTTTTCTCAGAATTGATCCAGACAACACAGTAGGTCTACATCTCCTTCATGCCAAAAAGATGCATCTCCTTGAGATCTTGAGCGGAGATGATTTTAAGATCCAGCTGTGTGTAAGCTTCTACCATGATGTGAATGAATATTAGGAGACCACGCTGATTGAAATTACAGAAGAACACCATGCATGAAATCTTCTGAAATCTAAGACGATTGAAATATAATCATTCATATATTTTCTATTTATACGATATATATTTTCCATCAATAACAATTCTGTATATTGATAAATGATATATACAATGATTATATCCCCTGCAACTAACGAAACATGAAGAAGCAGATCGTAAAGTTACCTGGCTGAGTGGTGAGGTATATTGGTTTATTTCTCTGTTCGAGCTTAGAGATCGAGTTCGTAATCCTTAGTGTCTGCTTTAAAAAAGGGTTTTTGGGTATTAATTAATAATATATCAAAATTTGGGTATAGATTAAAAATACATACAATGAATATACACTCTAAAACGAATGAAACATGGGAGAGTGAATTTACCTAGCACAAACGGTGAGGTGTCTTTATTTTTCTCTTTAATGCAAGATTTGCAGAAGCCTCTAATCGATTGCAAAAATACAAATATATAATCATTGATATAAACTGCAAATATATAATAATGAATATTTTGAACAGAGTGATTGAAATTGCAAATATATCATCATGATATCTTTTGAATTAAGACGCTTGGTATATAATGATTCATATATTTTCTCTTTAACGAATGTATTTTCGATCAAAACAATTTTGTATATTGATAAATTTATCTACAATGGTTATGTCTCTTTAATTTGTGTTTCCTGATGATGCAGATTTTAAAATTACCTGGCTATTGGTTAGTCATCCTGGTTTCTTTCTTGTTCGAGCTTGGTGTTCGTAATGCATGCACGATTTCCAGAACCCTCGACTCTTGAGATCGAGTTAATAATCCTTTCTTTCTGCCTTTAGTTCTATAAGATGGCTTTAGTCTAAAGAAGCTCATTTGGACTTCAGGTTTGACTCCGAGATTGTAGCATTGGAAGATCAAACGGCCGTTGGAATATTGGTGAATATATTAATTTAACATTTCCTTTGTAGTAATTTTAAAAATGAATCGTTATTATTGATAATAGTTTTCAGTTTATTTTTGGAAAGAAATGTTCCTGGAATGCACATATTCATAATTAGAATTTATGCGGGATATAATTTTATATTTATTTTTATTAAAACTGCTATCTAATAGGCTAACTTAATACTTGGCTATCTTATGTGACTATTTTCAATCATATATATAATTTATTTTCAAAAATAAAACTATAATTCAAATTATCATTATTTATTTAAATAAAATAATTTTATATCAATAAAAGGTAAATAACAATAATAATAAATTATTTCTATATTAAAATATTTCTAGGAGAATGTATAGTTTTAATCTATTTAATAAATTATCAATATCAATTTTTTTATATATAAAAAATAAATGAAAAGTTTCCTATCTCTATATTTTTATACAAAAAATAATCTCTATTATTATTATTATTATTATTATTATTTATTATATAATAGATATTATATCAATTTATAATTTAATAAATTTATATTTCAAAATATGAAGTAATCTAAAATTAAAATAACTTTTTTTTATTCTAATATAATTAATCAATTTCCAATCTACTATCATCATTTAAATTTTATTATTATAATATATAAATTTCTAAACTATTATAATCATCTAAAAATAAATTATTATAATGATCATAACTATTTAAGTGAATGATAAAGATTTAATTTTTAAGAAATACTTTATAATATTCTTAATGTTATTTACAAATTAAAAATTGAAATTTATTTCAAACCAATTATCACCTTTCAATTATTTTCATTAAATTGATTAATTTAAAAAAAATGTTATATGAATAAGTGTCATATGAAATGGGTTCTGATTTTGTGGGCATGTGGTATTGATGACCCATGTTATCATAAGAAAGCCTACTTACAAGTGAGAGTGAATCTCCATAGTTAAAAACCTATTTTGATTAAATTGATTAATTAAAATAAATGTTATATGAATAAGTGCCATATGAAATGGGTTACGCCATCCCATGTTATCACAACAAAGCCTACTTAAAAGTGAATCTCTATAGTTAAAAATCTTGTTATATATTTTGTTTATTTGATCTAATTGATATAGTTATGCTAACCTTAAAGAAGAAAATAAAAATTTCTCAAACTCTTCATAACTTAGGAACACAACCATAATAACACTGCTTAAATTAGAATACTTAGTGGTTAATTGCTATATACCAATCTTTTATATAATAATTTAAGATATTATGTATTTATATAATATTTATTATATTAATATATAATAAATTTTCACATATATACTAAGTTATAAGTAATGAGAGTGTGTTTCTTTGTTATTAATTTTAATATCTAAAATTCCTTTAAAATTCCTTTAAAATAAAATTTATTTAATAGATAAAAATAAGATATATTAAAATTGGTTAATATGTTTAAAATAATTAAATTTTATAAAAATAATTTCAAATATTTATTTGTATTTATATACATTTAAAATTAATTTTGAATTTTGAATTATTATTTTTATAAGGTAGGTATTCTAAATATAGATATCATATTTTTTTTAAAAGATGTCATGTATTAAAGTTGCACTTCACGTTATCTTACAAACTAATTGATAATAACAAAATGTTTAAAAGTTGTGTGTCATTATTTCATGAGTATATTTTTAAAGTAGATGCGAAACTTTCTTAACGATTATTAAATTTTTATACTACTATTAGCACAACCATATTAATAAATTTGATTGATATATACGGTAGGCATTAATTTTTTTATTTTTAATAAAGATTTTATTTTTTATTTTCATGATAAACATTTTAATTAATTATTGCAAGGATCACAAAAATCAATATTTGCATGTAAAACAATTTTCAAATAACACTATTTTGACATACCCCACTATCTTCCATTTGTAAGGGTTACTTGTGATCCAATCACTGAAATTGGACGAAGTTAAAATAACGAAAACAAAATTGATTAGAGTGAGGAGGAGGATTCAAAATATAAAAGAGATGAAAGAAAATGAGCATTTAACCATTTTAAAAAATTGGCACCCTAAAATTTGCATAAAAATGAAATGATAAAAGAAACACAAAAAATCATCTAAATTTCACTATTTCATCTAACTCATCTAATGAGAGAATGAGATGTGAAATGCTGCATGTGTTTTTGCGTCGCTATCTGTCACATTCAAGCACTTTGATTTGCTTAAATTCATCAGGTTTCTCAGAGTTATTCTAATTTATAGTTCATAATCTTCTAAACGAAAATTGAAATCAAACCCTCTCACTCATTTATTTAAAAATCAAAATTCTTCAAAGTTTTTAAAATTAAATATGTTATTCTTTGATTTTCTTTGATTTGAAACTAAAAACGGTGTCAAATAGTTTGCATATCATGCCTTGGATGGTGTATAAGACAAAAAATGTTCTCTTGAAATCAAAATTTGTCCACTCATTTATTTAAAAATCTAAATTCCTCAAGGTTTTTAAAATTAAATATGTTATTCTTTGATTTTTTTTATTTGAAACTAAACACCTTTCACATACTTTTCATATCATCCTTTGGATAATATATTAGACCAAGAATATTGCCTTGAAAACAAGTCACATCTACCCATTTATTTAAAAATAAAAAATCTTGAAGCCCAACTCCAATATAGACCATATATGGACAATAAACATGAAAAATTTGTTGTTATTATATTTTTCAGTTAGCTATTATATAATGTCTCATTGCTATTATATTTTCGAGTTAACTATTATATAAGGTTTCATTTGCTTCTCTATTGCATCTAGATAGTCTTTGTTGTTTATGACACTAGATTATTAGTAATTTATTACATGATATTATTAGTTTTTTTTTGGTTGGGTTAGTTTTGGTAGATAATTTTATGCGTTCTTGATTTTATTATACATGAAATATTATTTATGAAATCTACTTTCTTGATGTATTAAATATTTATAATGATTTCTTTTGTAGCTAATGAAAAATTTGAAATTTTATCTGAGTACATATTGAGAAATGAGATGCGCTGACACCTAATCTTTGGGATTAGGTAATCCATGTAAAATAATGCAAATATCAAATAAGGAGAATTGGAATATGAAGAGACACTAGGAGATGAAACCCAAGAGTCTCTCCCTGCATGTACATATATATGATCAATCTTAATGCAAAATCACAATTATTTTGAGCTACCTCCTAGCCTGACATGGTATCAAAGCATAGGTCCCAATTTAGACTTGTAACTCCTGTATTCTGCCAGTTTCACGCTCCCATTTATAGTTTTCTACGTGGAGATGTTGAATGCATGACAGTGCTAGAGGTCTGCTGCCTGGAGGTGCTGTGGTGCGGTGAGTGCAAAACCCCTTCCTTGTGTACTAAATTATTGTAAACCTGAGCTATGTTAAAGCTAGGTGTGATATCCTCCCTTTTGTGTTAAACTCTTGTAAACCTAAGCTGAGGAAAGCTAGGTTTGATACCCTCCTTTGTGGGTTAAATTATTCTAAACCTAAGACGAGGAAAGCTAGGTGATATGTAATATGAAAAGAAAATGTGTTATTAAATAAATTAATAAAATAAACCACTTGGAGGGTGTAGCACCAAGAGAGAGGAGATGCTTGCAAAATCCCATTGAGGAATGGGATAGAGTTGAATCTTTCATGATAAAGCTTCTACATGTGACTCTAGATATGCTTCGATGGATTGGTGATCCATCGGATGGATGGGAGATAAAGATCCATTGGACATAAAAGCTTTGTGGGAGGTAAATACAAGCTTTTATGATGAAAAGCCTCGTGGGAGATAAATACGAGGTTTTTCAAAAAAGTCCTAGGAAATTAAAAAAGCCACAAAAGTAGGATGCCGCTAATGGTAACTAAATCATGAAAGAGGGTATTAAATACCTAGTGCATTGATCAATTGAGCACAGTTGATCCTTGGAAAGATCTTTGGTTTGGGGGGAATCAATGGTGATTCATGGCTGGGTGGTGGTGCTCCTCTCTCCACATGAGGTTTTTGTTGGTGTCAAATGCGTGGAATGTTTGTATGATGACTCTCTCTCTCTCTCTCTCTCTCTCTCTCTCTCCGCTGTTGTAGTTTCAGTTTGTTTATGAGAATAGTTTCATAAGTTTATGTTATTGTTCCAGTTTTTCTATGGGATGATTGCCTAAGTCTCCTCACCATGATAATGTCGCGAGAATTACATAGTATTATGTATTAACAGACTTAGTGGTGTTTCTCTCTACTTTGATGAGATTCACTTAAATGGTATGGGTTCTATATTAATCCTTACTTGTTATGAAGTTAAATCATTTAGCTCAGGTATGCTGATTATTGATTTCTTATCTCTCTTTCCTACTATTAAAATGGTTAACCCATGTAGCTCAGTTGTATATACGAGGTGTTATCTGTATGGAAATAAGTATTGTCTTATGTATGTGACTTTTAATGTATATGAGAAATGGTGGAATCAGGGTAATTAGTTGTTGTTATTGGTGTCAAAACGTTAGATTTCTCATGATCGACTTGGATGTGGCTTTCTAGTGTGAAGTTACTTGTAGAAGTACATTAAATGGATTGAAAAATAATTAGATTACCTGTGCTAACGTATTACTATGAAAGTGATGGTAGTATTGTACATATGACCTCTTTTACATCTAAGAAGAGAGTTAGTAACGGAAGCATGGCAAGCCGTGATATATATACTAACATGGTCTACGCTAAGATTATGTATGAATATGTGAGATGACTTGGATTCTCTAACTGATCGTATTACATTCACTACAGAGATATGGTATGCTCATAATGCTCTAAAGTGATATCTACTTATGCATACTCACCAATTGAGGAAATAATGTTTCCCATTTTATGACTAATGGGTTAAGTATCTATGTTGCAAGTCTAACTAGTATGCATGGGAATGAAATTATAGTGAATAAAGTAGTGTACACTACAATGATCATGAAATTAATTTCCACTAGTGTTGGTAGAGATTTACCCAGATATTTTGATAGGGTGCCTCCTATCACAAGTTTAATGGTCGGTCACATACATCAGATATGTTAATGAATGTAAGGTTCCATATAAGAGAACCAGTAAAACTATTAATGAGAAATTTGTACTATGGCGTAACAGTAATATGGCCGAGGTAATTTTAGAAGACAAGATTTGCAAATAGGGGTAAAGCTTTGACTGTGAATGAACTCAAAATTTTAAATTTATGCTCCTAGAGGCTAAATTCCAAGGTAGGCTCACGAGGTTCGTTACAAATGGTATTGGAGAAATCAATTTCAAGCCTTACGGCCTGTGGGCCAATACGCCTCCATAGGGTATGGACAAGTTTTAGCGTAAAATTGGCCTCACTACCACAATCTCTTCTAAAGGGTCCTAGTATAAATGTTAAATCTAGACTCCTTAAAATTGAATCTAAATATTAAAAATATTTCGAGAAAAGAATGGGGAAGCCCATTTGGAGTTCTTGTTGTATGAATATTTATGTTTTTCATAAAATGAATTTGTTAGGAAGGGACAACATAAATACATATGTTGAACAACAAGAGAATTTGAAACCTATAAGGTAAGGTAGATTGTCAAAACATGGAACATGAGATATTATTCTTAAGATAAAAGAAAATATAGAAATTTCAAAAAAACAATACCCTCCAATATATAAATTATGGACCGATATATTATAGAATGTAAATGACGGTGTATATGGTCTAAAATTAAATAGTTATAAGCACGAGGGTTGAAACGTCAAGAGCATAGCATAGCTATCCATACTCTAATCTTTAATTTGGATGTGTCATGGAGGTTTTAAAAAACCCTGGTACGAAGAACGAAGTTAGAATTAATTTATGCATGGTGATTAAGTTGAGTTAAGCCACCAAAATTAAAATTTTATACATAAAAATAAGATGATGGTGTAAGTTCAATTTTTGAAACATAGAACAAGGGGATATTATTCCTTAAAATAAAAATTAACTTTCACAGTTGAAAAATTAATTACCTTCCATACGCGTATTATGGATTGATTTCTATGTTATACATTTTTTGGATATATATTAAAATTTGGGTCAATAGATAGCATAAGTGACCTCACCTAAGATTGAATCCGAGTGCGATATATAAATTGTGTATATAAGATTTGTATGGGCATACCCATTAGTTAACAACCATCCAAGTAATATTCTCCTCGACAGAATATCACAACAAGGAGAATGAGTGTTAAGAGTGCTTCCCAAGTGCGTTGGGGCATCAATTGAGTTTTTCCTCTCTCTAGAGCATCGCAGTGTTTGGCGGTTGGATGATGCTTTGTTTCCATACCAAGTGAGGGTCCCATTTCTCATCTAAGGTTAAATCATGATTCGCCATGACCTGCGCCGGAGCTGGCTTTGGGGATGGGTTGCCACTAAGATGAAGCGACTCTGACTGTGCTAGCTCAGGAAGATGTTGGAGGGCTACAACTCAGACCATAGGATGGAGAATGGGTTGGAGTGAAGTCGATTCTCCAGTCCTGCATGGGGGATTGTCAACAGGGAATGGAGTTCGAATCAGCATACGTTGCTAAATTAATCATCAACACCAGGGATAGTGTGTAAACAAAAAACAAAAAATAAAAAAATCTCTACTAATGCTGTTTTCCATTGCACTACAGACAATTACGTGTGGATAGAGTTACTATACAACTACATGTGTAATAAGGATGACATGGGCTTCATCCAAACTTTACGGCTCAAGCTTCGAATAATGGTCCTAATCATATAATCCTGGATTGCATGGCATGGATATGCCAATATTTGGCATGTAGTTGTGGTGGATATTGGAAAAATACTTATCTGTAGCTGTGCTAGATGACCGGAAACATCCAAGAGAGCTTGATCTCATCTAGTAATTTGGAGAGGTAAGAAAATCTTCGATCCCCAAAAAAGAAGAAGTTGATTTTCTCTTTGCTCACGAATATAATAATGCTATCCATTAAACTGCTTGTAAAAAGCAACAATATTAGATAAGATTGACATTATTTCCATTTAGAACACTACCTTATGAATGTATATCACAAGTTTAAAGGGATAAAACAATGTTTCTTTTTTTTTTTCGACTGAGAGTAGAAGGTTTCTTAAATATCGTGCACACTAGTTTGGGTGATTCTAAAACCATGAATTATGGATAAAAGCAACCAAAAAGCCACGCAGACTTAAGAACGATGGATTTCATTCTATTTTTTGTATTATTCTAGTTTTGTTTAAGAAAGGAATGGAAAAAAAACTGTAGGTTTCCTAATTATGATAATGAATTAAGAAAAATATGTTGAAAGCAACAATGTTGCTATAACAAATGATAAGGGAGGGATAACAGAAAGTGTGAGCGATGTCTTCCCTGGTTAGACTACTGTTCATTGACTAGTAATATTGGTTCCGTGTTCTAGTGGTTATAAAACACATAATCTGTTAGTTTGTATATGCACTACCTCTTTTGAGCCTTTATGTAATGCCTACTATTTGATCATAAGTTTACGTGAACGGAAGAACGAGTATGGCACTAGACTAATGATAGCTAAGGCTGTAGTGTTGTTTCATTGTTTCAACCACCATCGTGCCTTCTCTTGGTATGAGAGGTGACGAGGTTACGGAGTTGACGATAGTGTTTCCGTACTGACAACCGTGCAACAACAAATCCATAGTTGCTAAATGTTTGCGGCAGACTCTTGAATCCCAACGCCCCTCCTGCTGTGACATTGTTCGCATTATTAATGAGCCCAAAGCTATCCTGATAGGTAATTAACGTTATGCCCTTTTGAAATAATTAACGAACAACTATTTGTTTGAGGTTATCGTGTTCCTGTAATGTCGATATTAAATCTCATTTATTTCGTTTTGCTTACACATGGATAATCAATTGTGAGCATTTTAAACTTAAAAATTCTATCAACTGGATAAGGTGAACATATATGCACTTTATAGATGCATATAAAGGTGATATAAATCCACTTTATAGATGCATATATGCACTTTATAGATGCAGTTGAAAGGTGAATATAAATCCACTTTATAGATGCAGGTTGAAGCTTAGAGTATATTTTTGGTCTCAGTAATTGATTCGATTCCCATGTTCCAGTCTAACCAAAAGTCTCTGATTTACTATTTGAGGGATAAAAGGAATGGAGAATATAATAAAGCACCTTGTACAGATGCATTTCCAGTTGGAAAATGAGTAGAGGGAATGGATCTTTCCTCTTGCAACAACGATGCTTGTGACATTGTTCTAGGATTAGTCGCAACCCTTTTCACCGGTTCAAAATAATTGCATGTATGCAGTCCTATAATATTTCGTTTCAAGGGAGGGGGAAATGGGGTTCCAAGAGCAATTTCCGTAAGCAATTTCTGTGGAATTATGTCCAAGTTGTTGTGGAAAATTGTTTTACACGTGAGAAAAATACTTGTGTTTTGAGAAAGATTACCACGGTATGTATGAGTACAAGTACTTCCATTGTTTAAAATTTAGGGTTTGAACTAAAAAAATGCTTTCCCTTGGGTCTTCTTATTGGTGAATCCTCTTCGATTGACTGTATACACTTTTGCTTCTATTTTGTATTGTGAGTTGTGTGCTTTGCTTTTATTTTTTGACACCCTATTAGGGTTGATTATAGATTTTCCTCTTATGATAATGTATGTTCCATGGTTCTGAAATAACGTAATTCTTTTCTCACTCATCGGTGTGCTATCAAGTTTCAGGTAAAACCTGTGAAAATAGAAATATATGAATGAACTAAAATATAAGGATGATATCAACTCGTGACACTGTGTTTTTGAATTTGTGGTAACTCACTAGTTAATGGATGCAGCTCACCACGAAGGATCCACAAACTACTACCATGCATGGTGTCTATTTTCACCAGTCAGTGGATGGCTTCGAGCTTTGATCGATAGCCTTCTCTTTGAATGATTGAATGATTGAATGATTGATTTATAAGTCCCCTTAACCAACAATGGATTTGCAAATGGCATACTACTACTTTTGTTTTATAATGGCTGTGGGTTCACAAATTGCCAAACCAAAATGGAAAGAAGAAAATAAGCAAAAAGTTAAATGTTTGAAATGGTTGGAGGATATATAATCAAATAGTCTAAAAAAAATTCATAGAAAAAAATGATCTTCAATAATATTAAATATTAAACCGTTCATCTCAAATGTTCAGGAAAATAATATAAGTCGTTCTACAAGATAAGATATCTATACTTTTAAGATATCCATATTCGTATGTCTTACAACGTTATCTTATATCCATATTATATGAAAGATGAGTTATGTTTTTTCTAAGTCAATGTGAGACTTAAAATTACCTTATTCTATACAAATTTAAAAGTTAAAATTACGCACAACTTTTCTCTGAAAAGTATATAATGCGTTCTTTTGTTGATAATGAGTAAAACTCGTCAAGAGATATTGATTTCAGAATTTTGTGGCTCTCAAGGCGTTGAGCACCTATAAAATACTGTCGCGCCCCTTCTACCTTTAATCTTTCCAGCAAGATTTCGAGCTTGAGATCTCTCACAATAGATTGGTATCATTGGAATCTCTACAGTAGTTTTCCGCAGTTTAATGAAGTCTACAACAAATGTTTATTGACTCGCATTCATACCAAGAAAATTGTGGAAGCAGTACCGTTGTGATAAAAAGAAAACAAAAGGTTCATCAAGAGCAATTGAACAACAGTAGGAGCTCAGTGAGAAAGGTCATCAAGGAAGAGAGAACGCCAAAAACTGTAAGGGAGTCAGTACCTAAGTCAAATGGCGAGGCACTGATAAAAAAACTACAAGTTGTTCTCTGCACCGTGCTGAAAGTGATACTCTCCAGGAATCTGTTATTAATTAGGAGGCAGACGCCCTTCTCTATTTTTCAGAATTGCATGCTTAATTTGAAAATTGTTTTCTGATTCGAAAAATGAAAATTTGATTAGATTGTTTCACTCAGCAGCGAGCATCGATCTTTGGACGATCTGAATCACCTCACATATTTGTGCTTGTGATGATACAAAAGTAGTCTCTGATCTTCATGAGATGATACTGCTTCTGCACGGAGATGCATTTGAATGGCCTTACAACTATGCAATTAAAATACGCAAATTTCCATAGCCATTATGAAGAGATTTCTGGTTGCAGCAGATTATCTGTTGCAACATTCTGCAATATGAGTATGTGTGGGTGGGCTAGGAAGGTGATCATGCCTGTGACAAGAAAGTGCGTGAACATGTCATTTTTTTTGGAGCATGAGATCAAGTTGAGATAAAGAAATTTATGAAGTAGGTATGGTCAAGCCAGTAAAGCATGAAGACTTTGTTTTCTAAAAATGTTTGCTTTGTGAGTAATTATGCATAAAGCATAATGAATGACTTCATTAATGATTTAATTATATATTTCAAATTAGAATTGTTGAGGTACGTGCAACATATAAGTGAAAACACTTTGGCAAGAGCTAGAAATTCTACATGGAAAAAGTAGTTTGCATGTAGTTAAGAAAACAACTTCTCATTGGAATCGTACAGAATAGTTAGATCCTTATTATTTCTGAGGAAATTTTCTACCTGCAATTTTAGGTTATGTTATTGGGTTGATCTTTGATGTAATTCTCCAAACTAGCCATGCTTGAGCATGTGGAGATTGTGGTTCGTAGAGCTAAGGTAAAATACATATATATGCATGATGGAAACTAGATGTACATAAAATGAAATTTAGGCAAAATAGGTATTATGGTTTTAAATGGATGGTACAATAGGTGTATGGCTAAATAAAATCTCACCTAATACCTAAAAGGTGGAAGAATATGTGGATAAAGTCCATGTTATGCAGGTGATACCATGAGGATGGTATTATAGGATGTACCACAGATGGACTATGTACAACGGGACATATGAGACAATATGACTACATATGCTACGAGGTTGAAAAATGAAATGTGTTTTGGTGTGTATAATAGTCCTTGTGTGTAGGTATGCATGGAGTCATTGGATAGATGCCTATCTAGGTAAACAAACTTGGAGGTTGCCCAGAAGAAGGAAAGTAAGTTTGGTATAAGTGACTATTGTTAATTGTAGTTTGGCATACAATTACGAAGAATATATATTGTTATGTGAACTAATCTGTTATGACCTTGCAGCCATATTAATGCAGAAAATATGCTAACTAGTGTATTGTATGTAGAGAGACTGCAAGAAATAGGTGTTCGAAAATAACACAAAGGGTTGAAAGAAGGCAAGCAGAGAACACACATTCTTCAGATAAAAAAAATGATAAGCAATAGTTGCTTTAATAATATTAAGTAATAGATTATGATATTTATCATAGTTAAAAATTTTCATCTATAATTCTCACAAATGGTTTGAAAAAAATCTTACAGGTAGCTATGAAAGGAGAGCACTCCTTGATACCGATGTAGCTATGGAAGGATAGGTGCTGGGAGAACTCCTTGTGATTGATGTACATCGGAAAAATTGTCTCAGATGGCAGAGCCATGAGAGTTGTTGATTCAGAAAACAATTAACTGTGAACAAGGACATTATGTAGTGATACACTGTAGACAGTGTAAAATTTAAGGGGGGGAGTATGTAACACTCCTCCCTTATGTACTAAATTATTGTAAACCTAAGCTAAGTTAAATCTAGGTGTGATATCCTCCCTTGTGTGTTAAATGTTTGTAAATCTAAGCTGAGGAAATCTAGGTTTGATACCCTCCTTTCTAGATTAAACTATTCTAAACCTAAGTTGAGGAAAGCTAGGTCATATGTAATATGAAAAGAAAATGTGTTATTAAATAAATTAATAAAATAAATCACTTGGAGGGTGGAGTACCAAAAGAGAGGAGATGCTTATCAAATTCCATTGAGGAATGGGATAGAGACGAATCTTTCATGATAAACATTCTAGATGTGATTCTAGATGTGATTCTAGATAAGATTTGATGGATTGGTGATCCATGAGATGGATGGGAGATAAAGATCCATCGGACATAAAAGCTTTGCGGGAGATAAAGGAAATATTTTATGAGGAAAATCCTCATGGGAGATGTTGAACTGGTAAATCCCCTCTGCGGACAGAGGCGATCCCACTAGCCCAACACGGGTCTAGCAACAATCGCACACGCTACACGCAGGTTCCTAATTGCATAAATCAAAAGATCGATCAGAATGATCTACCTGGAATCCAACGCTATTTGTTGTAGAAGAAATGCCGCTCCCGTCCTTTAGCTTTCGCTGGTCACAATCCTTACGCTCCACATAAACGGACACCTGCACAAGCAAAGAACAATACAAACACAAGCGTAAAATCTAGTATATGCAATTATATATCAGTCAGACAAGATATAACTCAAATATCATCAGAAGACACATGAGTGGAACCATAATAATAGTCGTTCATTAATCAATAAAATAAGAGAAAGATTACAACCAAAGAGGCCTGACGTCGAACCTCCTCTGACTGGGCCAGCAGCTAAATACACCTTGCAAAGTGACCTCTTCTCTCTCAATATTTTGGCAGCATAACTCCTCTATAGCTCTCAATTCTCATTATCAATCCAGCATAATCTCAGCACTCACCTTAGCTCTAGCAAAACTAGTTGGTTCAATGCAGGGTGACAGTCATTTATATATGGAGGAGGAGGAAGTATGCATTGTATCCGGACACCTAATGAAGATTTGGCATTGTCCCAGAATAGCCACTGAACTGGGTTGTCATGGATAAAAAGACGACACTCGACCACTTCCATGGGATTTTTCCCCAGAGAACTGCATGAGCAATGGAGGAAAAAACACTTCAGTGCCCGCTGGCTAAAAATCATGACCAAATTTGGGTGGCGCAGGCTTTGTTCTGTGACAGAGCGTCCATGGGCGTGCCCTCTTTGGAGGAACTGAGTCATTGGCGTGGGTAAGACACTGTGACCCGCCTTAATGGAAAAAGGGTACCTTTTAGGGCGGCTAATCTTCAAAAGGTGTCTTCAGGGATTTTGACAGTTCATACTTAGGAGAATTCCAATGCAAGTGTTTTTAGTTGTGTCATGGTCACAGGTCTATACTGCGTCCTGCCAATGTGCGAAAGCAAGGTAGCAGGGACGTGACCAACGTTGAACAAATTACGCGTAACAGATGCCCCCTAAAGCATGAGCCTCGAGAGAGAGAGAGAGGTGAAGTGCTTTACAAGACCATATAAAGCTGCCACCGAGAATCTGCATTGAGAGACACAGTATGATAGTTCAAATACATGATATATGTGGCATGGACGCAGCCATCCATAAAGAGTACATAATGACCAAGATCCGTGGTATGGACGCAGCCATCTGGTTAGGATCAATGAATAGACTGAGGTATGGTCACAGCCATATAGTGAAAGAGTCATGTATCAAAATCACGCCTGGATTACAACAGACACAATCCAGGGTCTTGCACTCCACCTCGACCTGAACACAAGTACAAGTTCAAGCATGCCAAAATGTAAGCTGAAGTCGAACATGCATGAACATCGTCTGATTACCAACCAGTGATGAAAGTTGTTAACAGACGTGAGAGGTACCACCAATAATGACAATGGTCCTCAAGGTACTATAGGTATAGTCTACGGTGTGTGAATGAATGAGCTGATGTCGAACACCCGTAGAGTCATCCGATCGGAGGCCAATGATGAAAACCTCGCGTCGAACACAAAGAACCT
>APFE030764143.1:0-11482 GCA_000404065.3 Pinus taeda | reverse complement strand
CGTGGAGGAATCACCCAACCACTCAACGATAAACTACCAGGTTTAACGACGCCGGAACACGTCTCTAACCTAGACCTCCAGAATGTGAGCGTTAAGTTTCAATGCATTGTTAGGTTCATTGAGTTCATTTTATGGTTTATCTTTGATTAAGTCTCAGTTTCCAGTCTTACCGTATGTGGTCTCTTGAAATGTCCTAAATGCAACTACATGCGAAAATTGTATTCGTTTCATTGGATGAATTCTAGCTACAGAAGAGTTGAGAGGTTCACACAAACAAAACGATCACAAAAATCATAATGTAGCTAATAACAAGAAAGGAAAATCTTTTCTTTTTCTTTTCTTTTTAAAAGAAAAAATTAATATAAAATGCTAACTAATGAAAAGAAAAAATCTTTTTCTTTTTTCTGAAAATAGTATAATGCGCTTAACGTATTTCAAGAGATATGCACAAACAGATAATTCACTCAAAGGAATCTAAAACAAGATCTGAAACATGAACAATAACCCAACAAAGCAAAGAAAACACCAAGATCTTCAAAGAACTATGTAATCTAAGTCCCAATGAAGTCAGGTAAAAACAAGCAAGCTAGAAGTGAGGTACTTGCAACATATAATGCAAAACTCAGACAACTACCAGAAGAATGTGGAAATCAATCAATAAAATGACTGGATCAGTAAATCACAAATCCGACAAAAGGCTCGATAACAAAGCCACAAGGGCCAAGATGTAAAATCGATGGACAAAGGCGAACAACTGAAGGATGGAAAGAACCACCAGCCAAATAATAGTCCAACACTTCCAGGAGGTATGAAAAGAGCAAAGAAACACAGATCCAAGCTTAAGAGACTGACAAACAAACTAATTTAAAAAATTAACCAGTGTGGCGCGACTGTAAGTCTGCAACTCACGCTAAACAGAGATTGGCGCGAGTTGTCTGAGAGCAACAAGCGCCAACCAGCGCGACTGTTCAAAGAAAAAATGCGCTAATGAAGTTTGCCAGGCAAAAAGACAGAACGGGTGGTTCCAGGCTTGGTTTCTAGTATCTAAAAAGAGCCAGCAAGTACAGAATAGCAAGAAATCTAACCCAGAAAACTATTCAGACCAATAAACGAGAGAAAAATTGACATGCAAGGCAAGATTGAGATTGTTCAGTTTGTAAACTGAACCGGAGATCGACTGAAGTGGCATTGATCTACTTCACTTCTGCATAGCAGGAGTGTTTTGAAGGCTACCTGGCCGCTCTTCAGACTCCGTCCACAATTTACAAATCAAACAATACAAAAAACAATCAACAAGCTCCCCATTGGAGTCGCCAAATTGTTGAACTGGTAAATCCCCTCTGCGGACAGAGGCGATCCCACTAGCCCAACACGGGTCTAGCAACAATCACACATGCTACACGCAGGTTCCTAATTGCATAAATCAAAATATCAATCAGAATGATCTACCTGGAATCCAATGCTATTTGTTGTAGAAGAAACGCCACTCCCGTCCTTTAGATTTGGCTGGTCACAATCCTTACGCTCCACGTAAACGGACACCTGCACAAGCAAAGAACAATACAAACACAAGCGTAAAATCAAGTATATGCAATTATATATCGGTCAGACAAGATATAACTCAAATATCATCAGAAGACACATGAGTGGAACCATAATAATAGTCATTCATTAATCAATAAAAGAAGAGAAAGATTACAACCAAAGAGGCCTGACGTTGAACCTCCTCTGACTGGGCCAGCAACTAAATACGCCTTGCAAAGTGACCTCTTCTTTCTCAATATTTTGGCAGCATAACTCCTCTATAGCTCTCAATTCTCACTATCAATCCAGCATAATCTCAGCACTCACCTTAGCTCTAGCAAAACTAGTTGGTTCAATGCAGGTTGAAAGTCATTTATAGATGGAGGAGGAGGAAGTATGCATTGTATCCGGACACCTACTGAAGATTTGGCATTGTCCCATAATAGCCACTGAACTGGGTTGTTATGGATAAAAAGACGACACTCAACCACTTCCATGGGATTTTTCCCCAGAGAACTGCATGAGCAATGGAGGAAAAAACACTTCAGTGCGCGCTGGCCAAAAATCATGACCAAATTTTAGTGGCGTGGGCTTTGTTCTGTGACAAAGCGTCCATGGGCGTGCCCTATTTGGAGGAACTGAGTCATTGGCAGGGGTAAGACACTGTGGACCCGCACTAATGGAAGAAGGGTACTTTTTAGAGCTAATCTTCAAAAGGTGTCTTCAGGGATTTTGAAGTTCATACTTAGGAGAATCCAATGCAAGTGTTTTTAAGTTGTGTCACTGGTCACAGGTCTATAACTATGTCCTCCTATGTGCGAAAGCAAGGGTAGCAGGGACGGTGACCAACAGTGACAAATTACTGCGTAACAGGAGATAAATATGAGCTTTTCCAAAAAAAAAGCTAGGCAATTGGAAAAATCCATAAAAGAGGGATGCCGCTAAAGGTAACTAAATCATGAAATATGGTATTAAATACCCAGTGCATTGATCAATTGAGGACAATTGATCCTTGGCAAATGCGTGAAATGTTTCTATGATGACTCTTACTCTCTCTCTCTCTCTCTCTCTGTTAGTTCTATTTTTTTTATGAAAATAGTTTGATATGTTTATGTTATTGTTCAAGTTTTTCTATGAGATGATTGCCTAAGTTTCCTTGCCATGATAATCTCGCGTGAATTACATAGGCTTATGTATTAATAGACTTAACGGTGTTCCTCCCTACTCTGATAAGATTCACTTGCATAGTATGGGTTCTATATTAATGCTTACTTGTTATGAAGTTAGATAATTTAGCTCAGACTTTCTGATGGTTGATTTCTTATCTCTATTTCCTACTGTTGAAATGGTTAAACCATGTAGCTCAGTTGTATAGATGAGGCTTTATATATATGGAAATAATTGATGTCTTATGTATGTGACCTTTAATGTATATGAGAAATGGTGGAATAAGGGTAATTAGCTGTTGTTACTGGTCTCACAACGTTAGATTTCTCATGATTGACTTGCATTTAGATTTCTAGTGTGAAGTTATTTGTAGAAGTACATTAAATGGGTTGACACATAATTAGATTACCTATGCTAATGTATTACTATGAAAGTGATGGAAATATTGTACATATGTCCTCTTTTACATCTAAGAATAGAGTTAGTAGCGGAAGTATGGCAGGAAGTTATATATATACTAACATGGTTTATGCTGAGATTATGTATGAATATGTGAGATGACTATGGATTCTCTACCTGATCGTATTACATTCACTACAGAGATATGGTATGCTTGTAATTCTATAAAGTGATATCTAATTACGCATACTCACCAATTGAGGAAATAATGTTTCCCATTTTATGACTAATGGGTTAAGTATCTATGTGGCAAGTGTAACTAGTATGCATGTGAATGAAATGCCGGTCAATAATGTAGTGTACACTACAATGGTCATGAAATTAAATTCCACTAGTGCTGGTAGAGATTTACCCAGATATTTTGATAGGGTGCCTACCATCACAAGTTTAATGGTTGATCACATACATCAGATATGTTAATGAATCTATGGTTCCATATAAGAGAACCAACAAAACAATTCATGAGAAATCTGTACTATGGCCTAATAGTAATATGGCTGAGGTAATTTTAGAAGACAAGATCTGTAAGGAGGGGTAAATATTTAACTATGAATGAACCCAAAATTTTAAATTTATGTGTACTAGAGGCTAAATTACTAGGTAGGCTCAGGAGGTTCGTTATAGTGAGAACAATTGAGTAAAGGTGCATTAAATCCAAAGGCTACCTCTCTTGCATGAACAGTATGCTGATTTTTCAATGATTGTGTCTGCGTTCTAAATTGTGTTTTATAACTCAATATTTAATGATATTGACCACTTGTTGGCGTGACTGTGTTGCATTGCATTTCATTGAAGGAAAGTGGTATTGATATGGTTAATGTGATTGTGTTGCGTTGAATGGTATTACTGTGTTTCATTGTTTGATATGGTGTGATTGTGGCCCTTCAAACCACCTCCCTCATATACCACTCTCCCATACCACTCGACTCTTGATACTGCTCCCTCACTCTCCAGACACTGGTTGCATGTCTGTGTGCAACAAAACATGAGACTATCCATTGGACTATTAAATGGTATAACAGATACCTCCAATCTTGCCACATGTGTATTACTCCTCGTATCACACTTCTATAATATACACCTGACACTGTGGTATCATATCTCCTTCCTCTTCGCATACCACCATACTGTTGTGTATTACTCTCTTACTACATCGCTCTTCCCTTATATACCACTGGGCCTCCCCATACCACTTTGGTTATGTTACGTTGAATTCTCTCATAATAGATATGGCTCCCAACAATTATATACTCCTCCAAAATTAACTATGTCGTTCCGTACCACCGATCCTCCATACTGGCATACGACCCATACGAAACAACCATATGAACCATACCAAAGACTCTTGCACCTCCTCATATAATGTCTTCCCATATAACCCTCCCCCATGTACTCCCTCCCCTATATAACTCTCCCCAAAATAATAAACCTATTGTGTGTCTGTGTGTGTGTGTATATCTATATAGATATACGAGTTGTATGTTTTTACAAAATTACCACCATAAGTGCATTTTTTTCCTAGAAGAAGTACATTTTTTACATAGTACACATATTTTTAAATGCATTCCTTGATATCAATTGTTGGAGTAGTTCTCTTAGGAAAAGAGAGGTATCCTGAATGGTCATGGAAGATAAAACACACTTTCATTTTCAAGGAGTTTTGGAGATGAGTTTGTGAAGGAGAATGAGATAATGAACCTGCAAAGCCCACTTTAGATAAGGATATTTTCATTTGGGAAAATAAGAACAACAAGGCCTATGCTTTGATTGTAGTATTTGTAAATGAAGAGGTGAGTCATCATATTTCACCAATTTCAAATGATTTTAAAGCCTCAAAGAAGTTGAAGGAACTGTATGAATCACACTCTGAACTTGAATTTGTCCAATTGATGATTAAATATTTTAGTCTCAAATTGAAAAATGATGACCCTCTTGCTTTAGCGTCATAAGTAAGATCCATTATGCACGATATAAAAACCACTAGTTTTGAAATAGACATTCCTCTCATAGCTTATGTCGAGGCAATATATTCCACTTATTCAAATTACCTTGAATCATTACAAGCAAGTGGAAACCTCAAGGAGATTATCTTTGACTCCATTGAGAAGATGTTTGCTGAGAGAGAGAAGGGATTTGGGAAGAAGACAAATCCTCAGTATTCTAAAGATGTTGCATTTCTTAGACATAAAGAGAAGAATCAATCAAAAGGTTCTTCCAGAGGAAGAGGTGGCCGGAGAGGAAGAGGAAGAAGGAATTTTAGAAGCAGGGGTGGTAGAGAGTTCGAAGAAGAAAAATATGATCTTCATTGCATACATTGCAATAGAGATGGTCATGGTGCATCCACATGTAATTTTCCTTGGGGGAGACTTCAACAGGAAATAAATGAAGACAACGGAAAAACCAATGACAAAGGGAAAGGTAAACGACCCACACCCACTCACTATGTTGTGGCACATTGTAATAATGAAGTAACTAAGGAATTATTTAATGCTTCATTTTCTTCTTGGAAAGATGATTGGTTGCTTGATTTATGACCAACTTGCAACATGAATTTTAGGAGAGATTTTTTTGAAGAATTTACTGACAATTTGGATGGAGTAGTATACTTTGTAGACAAGTCAAAACTCAAGCCTTTAGAGCTTGACACCATCAGGCTCAAGCTGCCTAGTCTTCCAAGATTTCTTCTACATGATGTTTTATATATCCCGGAGTTGAGGATAAATTTGTTGTCTTTGGTCCACATATACTAGCAAGGGCAGTCCATTCATATGTTTGATGGAAAGGTTGAGGTCTGAAAAGCAGCACATCACTCACTTGTCATGACGAGGACAGAAGAAGAAAGACTTATGAAGCTGTAAGGTACCTCTGCTCGTGCAAAAAACTTTTCATACAGTTCTGATGCAGGCGCATGTGACTGAAGGGGAAAAATATTTTGATTTATTCCAAAAATCAAAAAGATTATTTACAGGCAAGGAGTGGGATCCTTTGCCTGCTGTTTCTATGTTTTTTTTAGTTAAATTTAGAAACTGGATAGGGAGGAAAAAACATGCCATCTTTTCTAGATAGGCTTAGAATAAGGCATGCTAGATTAGTTGTCTATGTGTGTGACTGCTTTTGTAATAAAGCAGTTATGGATGATAAAAAAAAAGAAAGTTGTTAAACTTGGCCACCAAGGAGAGAATCTTCTCTCATGTAGAACTCTAGTATATTTGTGTTGGTAAGAAGGAGGAAAGTAAGGTAGAATGCGCAGCTCTTTAATGTAAAAAAAAAAAAAACCAGTGTCTTGAATGGAGAAGGCGCATTATGAATTATGAATATGGCTATGTAATTGCTGTGTTAAATCTTCTATGCAGACTTATATAAAGACTGTGTTTTTTTGTATTGCTAATAAAAGAAAAAAGACTGATTTTAATAACTGCTATGCATGCGCTCTTTCCATGGAAGTGTATTATAGGCCTGGTGTAATTTCATAGCGATAGATATTATTAGAAGTAAAAGATGGGCCGACACCATTGAGAAACAGACACGGGATAAGGGAACTCTTTGCGTAAATTCTTAAAAAAACAGAAACCGGGAAGGCTGTTGGGGTACCTCTGCACAGTTCCGTCAACACATCATGAGTTTACATTTTGTCTGAGCTTCACCTTTGAATGAGCAAAAGCTTTAAAGTGGCATGGATAACAGGAGATTGGATGTGCATATTAATGTGCTGTGCATGCGCCTTTTCCCATTGAAATGTATTGTGTGCTATTGTAATTCACAAAGACTGTGCAACCATCGGTAGAATATGCAGGTTTTGGTATGGATTTAAATTGGGAACGATGTGGCATTGAACCAGCAGCTAAACCTGCGTTTAGAATTTGAGTTGCAACTGGTAAACAACGCTAATTGCATGGTGGGTGTATGGTTGTAATATTACAGGTGAGGGTTGTAATGCGTATTCAAATTGTTATGCGCACAGTTGTATGTGCAATGGTCAGGCTTTATATGCATTGTCTTTATTTTGAAGGACTGTGGGTATGTATGTTCCAACTGCGTGTGCAGAATATTTTTAATTTGATGACAGCTTAAGTGTAAGGTTTTCCGTCATTTTTGTGCATATGGATATCCTCACACAAATTTGCAGTTACAGCATGAGTTCAGTTTATAATTGTTGGGCGCCTGTATAGGCATTCTCACTATAAATGCCTGATCCAAGGGAGAGAGAGCCGGGTATAGAAGATATTGTAATCAAGTTGGGGCGGTTGTCATTAGATCCAGAGACCGGTCCATCATTTGTGGTATCAGAGCCAACAACTGGCATTGATTTAAATCTCAAGAGCAATAGAAGGATGGCTTTCAGGGTTGGAAGAGGACGAGGACTTGGATTTGGTGGAAGAGGACGACATGCTGAGAATGTTGAATTGAGGGAAGATATAGAGGAGCTGCGAGCTAGATTGGATGCGCTAACTTCCGGCAGGAACATAGATGATGGAGACGTGAGTGAACCCGAAGCTGAAGCTATTGAGGAGGAAGCGGTAGAGATTTCTCCTGAGATGAAGCTCTTTCAGTTAGTGATGAAATCCACAACCAGGCCATGGAACTAGTTAGTACCAGTATATCAGGGAGGACTAAATCCATAAGAACTCATCGACTGGATTAATAGTATGGAGAAATTCTTCGATTATGAAGAATTGGAAGATGAGAAGAAAGTAAAGTTTGCTGTCACCAAACTAAAAAGCCATGCAGCGCTCTGGTGGGACGGTGTGCAGGCGGAAAGGAGGAGGCTGGGTAAGAAGCCAATCAAGAATTGGAGTAGAATGGTCGTGAAGTTAAAAGGTAAGTTTTTGCCCAGTAATTATCAGCAAACATTATTTAGACAAATGCAAAATCTTAGACAAAGAGATTTAACAGTGAAGGAATATACATAAGAGTTTTATAAGGTGAGCATAAGAGCTGGAGAAGCCCAGAATACAGATGAGAGGGTGGCAAGATATATGAATGGCCTCAGAATGGACATTGAGGATGAGATAAGTTTACTGTCTCCAAAAACAGTAGAGGAAGCCTATCAGATAGCACTGAAGGCTGAAAAAAAACTCATGAGGAAGCAGTCTGCCAGAGGGAGAGGGACTTTCAGAGGAAAGGAAAGTCAAGGTGGTAGTGGAAGATCTACAACACCTGCAAAAGGAGCTAGCAGTAGCTCAACCCAGCATGCATCCACAGGAGGTGATGCAAGAGGCAGAGGGAGTTGTTCTAGAGGAAGAGGAGGCAGAGGAGGAGGCAGAGAAGTAAGATGCTACATATGCAATAAGCTGGGACATAGAGCTTTTGAGTGCCCAGAGAGTGTAGAAATAAAGCAGAGGAATGCAATTGTGGCTCCAGCTAAGGAAGAGGTACCAGTGGCAGCAGTAACAGAAGAAGTGGATACACCAGAAAGTGTAGAGTCTCTGGTACTTAATAAAGTTTTACTTAAGTCAGCAAAGGAGGTGACTGAACCGCCACAGAGGAAAACGTTATTCAGGACAGTATGCAAAGTTCAAGGGAAATGTTCTAAGATGATCATTGATAGTGGCAACACTGATAACTTGGTTTCTACAGAAGTAGTAGAGAAATTGAAGCTGAAGACAATGAGGCACCCAACACCGTATAAAGTGTCATGGTTGCAAAAGGGACATCAACTGCTGGTAAGTGAACAGTGTGAGGTAGAATTTCAAGTAGGAAAATATAAAGATAAAATTGTTTGTGATGTGATGCCTATGGATGTGTGTCACATATTGCTTGGAAGACCTTGGCAATATGACAGATCAACCATGCATGATGGGAAGAGGAACACCTACAAATTTGGAAAGGATGGTGTCAATCATACATTGTTGCCTTTGCAGGAAGATGTACCAGGCCAGAAGACTGATTCAAAAACTCTGTTGTTTGGAGGAAAGGAGTATTTGGAGCAGATGATGGATGTACAAAAGGTTGTTCAAATCAATCAGAATTTTGGTATAGAAAGAGAACAACTAGCTGATGATTGCTCCAGAGTCGTTGAAGGTATAAAAGGCTATGTGAAATTTCCAAAATCTACTCCTAATGAAGTTATTGAATTGTACAGGAAATTAGATCTTCAAAGAAGAGAACTGGAGAGACAAAGGACGCATGCACAGGCTAATTTGTTGAGGAAACAAGGCAGTGAAATTTTCATGAAGGACAGTCCTGAAGAAGAAGATGGTAAGAAGGCGAGACTAGTTGTCAGTCTCATGGCGAATACAAATCAACATGCTGAAATATTACCAAAGAAAGCTGGGGAGAAAGCCAATGAAATTTTTTTGAGTCTTGAAAAAGACTTGGAACTACAAAAAAAGAATTTGGTGACTGAATTGACAAATAAGATCAATGGGTCTTGTGATTTTAATGCTAACAATTTGATTGTGTTTACAGGGAATGAGCCAAAGTATGTTGCAGAGGGGCAGGAAGTTTTGGAGGTAGCAACATCTATGGTGGCAGCGGAAGGAGCATCTATGGTAGCAGCTGAATTAACAAAAATTGGGAACAGCAACAGCAAGCTGGACATAGAAATTGAAGAAATATGGCAGTTGATGATGCAACAATCCAAATGGAGGAAAATAGAAATAGCAGCAAGCAAGTTCAATCCGAACTTGAATCTGATTGCCAAAAAGAAGAAGATGGAGGAAAGGACAACAAAAATGCAGCGACAGCAAAGGAATAAAGCATTTGGATGGTTGCAGAACGAAGTGTGGGACCCCGGAAGAAAAGAACGAGGACTAAAATGCATGATCAGGAGATCATGATCATTTTCAACCTTTGGAGTCTGATGCAGGCGCATGTGACTGAAGGGGAAAAATATTTTGATTTATTCCAAAGATCAAAAAGATTATTTACAGGAAAGGAGTGGGATCCTTTGCCTGCTGTTTCTATGTTTTTTTTAGTTAAATTTAGAAACTAGATAGGCAGGAAAAACATGCCATCTTTTCTAGATAGGCTTAGAATAAGGCATGCTAGATTAGTTGTCTATGTGTGTGATTGCTTTTGTAATAAAGAAGCTATGGATGATAAAAAAAAGGAAAGTTGTTAAACTTGGCCGCCAAGGAGAGAATCTTCTCTCATGTAGAACTCCAGTATATTTGTGTTGGTAAGCAGGAGGAAAGTAAGGTAGAATGCGTAGCTCTTTAATGTAAAAAAAAAAAACCAGTGTCTTGAATGGAGAAGGCGCATTATGAATTATGAATATGGCTATGTAATTGCTGTGTTAGATCTTCTATGCGGACTTATATAAAGACTGTGTTTTTTTGTATTGCTAATAAAGGAAAAAAGACTGATTTTAATAACTGCTATGCGTGTGCTCTTTCCATGGAATTGTATTATAGGCCTGGTGTAATTTCATAGCGATAGATATTGTTACAAGTAAAAGATGGGCCGACACCATCGAGAAACAGACATGGGATAAGGGAACTCTTTTCGTAAATTCTTAAAAAAAACAGAAACCGGGAAGGTTGTTGGGGAACCTCTGCACAGTTCCGTCAACACATCATGAGTTTACATTTTGTCTCAGCTTCACCTTTGAATGAGCAAAAGCTTTAAAGTGGCGTGGATAACAGGAGATTGGATGTGTGTATTAATGTGCTTTGCATGCGCCTTTTCCCATTGAAATGTACTGTGTGTTGTTGTAATTCACAAAGACTATGCAGCCATCGGTAGAATATGCGGGTTTTGGTATGGATTTAAATTGAGAACGTTGTGGCATTGAACCAGCAGCTAAACCTGCATTTAGAATTTGAGTTGCAACTGGTAAACAATGCTAATTGCATGGTGGGCGTATGGTTGTAATATTATAGGTGAGGGTTGTAATGCGTATTCAAATTGTTGTGCGCACAGTTGTATGTTCAATGGTCATGCTTTATATGCATTGTCTTTATTTTGAAGGACTGTGGGTATGTATGTTCCAACTGCGTGTGCGGAATATTTTTAATTTGATGATATATGGATATCCTCACACAAATTTGCAGTTACAACATGAGTTCATTTTATAATTGTTGGGCACCTGTATAGGCATTCTCACTATAAATTCCTGATCCAAGGTAGAGAGAGCCGGGTATAGAAGATATTATAATCAAGTTGGGGTGGTTGTCATTAGAGCTAGAGACCGGTCCATGAAGTTCTCATTATGATGAAGGTACATTTCCATCAAGTCTTTTATGGCATGCTTGATTTGGACACTTGAATTATGCAAAACCTTCATATGTTGAAGAAAAGTGGTCTTACTAGTTTGCCTGCAATTCCTAGGAAACTTAAGCAATGTGATGCTTGTATCTTAGGAAAGCACAAAAAACAATCTTTTCATGAT
>APFE030764134.1:0-89270 GCA_000404065.3 Pinus taeda | reverse complement strand
GAGTTAGAGTCTGACTAAGATAATAGATCACATGTTCACTTTCGAATTCATCCTGTTGAACTAAAACCATCCCAATGGTGGAATGGGAAGCGGCGAGGTACAAGAAGTAATCCTCGTTGTAGTTGGGAGGATGCAATAACAACACATGGGTCAACGCATGTTTAAGTGCATCAAAATATTTGTCAGCGATCTCGTCCCAAAATAATGGAGTGTTCTGTTTCAACAACCGGGTGAAACCTTTTGTAATCTCGGCATAGTTAGGAATGAAACAACGTAAAAAGTTTACTTTCCCTTGCAAACTTTGGAGTAGGCGAAGAGTCGAAGGAGGTGGTAACTTGACGATGGCTTCGACCTTCGAAGGATCGACACGAATGCTGGCTTTTGATACAACAAATCCTAGTAAACGACCCGTTTCTATACAAAAAACACACTTGTGCGGATTCAGCCTAATCCGATAATGCCTACATCTCATGAAAATTGCTCGTAAATGAGTGAGATGGTTAGCTCTACGTAAAGAATGGGCTGGTAAATCATAGAGATAATGCGGCACAATGTGCTTGATGTCATGGAACGCATAAGACATATCCCTTTGAAAAGTTGCTCTAGCGTTCTTCAATCCAAAAGGTAACTTGCAATAAGCAAATGTCCCCCATGGATAGATGAATGTCGTTTTTGGTTGATCGACAGGTAGAATTTTAATTTGATTGTAACAAGAAAAGCCTTCCATAAAGGAGAAAATTTCACTGGAGACACAATCATCGATAATTTGATCAATATAGGGTGTGGGATAATTGTCCTTGGGACAAGCACGATTAATATCCCTATAGTCAATACATATTCTTATTGTCCCTTATTTTTTAGTGACTGGAACAATATTCGATACCTAATCTGTTAAAGGAATTGGATAAATGAAACCTTCTTTAAGTAATTTCTCAACTTCTGCTTTGATGGCAGCAACTTTTCATCGGTGTATCTGACGCAAACGTTGTCAGACGGGTTTAGCATCCGGGTAGGTTTTGATCTCATGAACAATGATTGAAGGATCAATTCTTGGAATTGCCTCATAGGACCAGGCAAACACGTCTCAGAATTGTTGAAATAGGGCTTTATATGTTTTGACTTCAGTGTCCGTACAAGAAGCACCTATGTGAATGTTTTCAACAATCCCAGGTTTGACTAAAATGTCGATAGGAACTGTTCGAGAAATATTAGCTAAATTTTGTTTAGAATCAGGATGTTTCAATGGATTATGCAGTTCTTTGACATATTCAATGGTAAAAATAGATGAAAAATAATTTTCAAAATGATCAATCTCAGGTAAAAACGAAGACCGATGATGAAGATCATCCCATGGTAACGCATCAACAAACAACAGTTCCCGAATTTGTTCATCGGTGTGAACGGTTTCAGAAAAGGTTGTTGAATCTGGGGTTGAGATTGAAAGTGATTTTCCATGGATCTCATTCACTAGATCAAGGTTGGGTGAACTTGAGTTGGAAAATGACTGTACTGCCTGATAAGCAACTTCAAAGGGACTCAAAGGCATGGCATCGCCAAGAGATTCCACCTCGGAATCGAATGGAACGAACAAAGGATCATCAAGAACTATGGATTCTGACAAAATCATATGAATAGTCGCGAAAGGAGACAGTACATTGGGAGGAGGAAATGAAAAAGTCCCGAGTAAACCTGAATCTTTAACTAATCCTACCCCAACATCCTTATAAGGGATAGCGGTTTTACCAACATGTTGAATACTCTCAGCAGAGAATGGGTCGCACGAAAAGTAAGTTAACTGATCTATTGTAACGATCTGTCTATTGTGTGGAAACTTAATAAGCCGAAAGACCAGTGAAACAACAGCAGTCATGGCGTAAGACCAGCTACGACCCAAAAGAAGGTTGTAATCTAGCGGGGCATCAACCACCTCCACATCTAGATTAACAGTTTTTCCTTCAACCCCTATAGGTAAGTCCTGCAATATGCCATAAGGATGAAACCCTCGGCCATCAAAGGCCTTCAGAATCGTCGGGGATTGATTACGTGTAGGAGAACCAAGGGTTTTCCAACATTGTATCGACATAATACACGTTGAAGCTCCCTCATCGATCACAGTCCTAAAACAAGGTCTGTTTTTTACTAACACTAAAATCTGGAAAGCCATTTGATGAGGTAAACAAGGTGTACTATTTTCTAAATCGAAGACTATGAGGTTTGAGTCCTGGAGATCAACAGCTCCTATAGCCAACAATAACATTTTATGTTGTGCTGGACAAGATTGTAGCACCTCCAAAGCCGACATTGCTGAAGGGGAAACAGCTAAATCTTCAACAATGTTATAGTTCTAAGTAGCTCTCGCATGTGGATTGAAAGCTGACTTTCAAAGTATACCCTTAGCGGGCGGTTTGATTACTAAATTGGGATTTGGTTTCTCGATCTGTAGTAGATCGGAATGAGATGGAGCTGGGGTTGATGGATTGGAATTAGAAGATTCCGCTTCCTTACCACCAAGAGGACTCTTACTTCCATAATCTTGCGATCGTGTCGCAACCCTTACATGTGACATCATCATTATGGGTTCTTCGGAGGCACTAGAGGAAGAACCTATCATCTTACTGTCTTGACTTGGAAAAGGATCCTTCAAAACAATAGGTGTTTGTGAACCTTTGATGATTTTAACAACCTCGGCATGATGTGGACAATCTCTTGTAAAATGATCCTCATCGTAGATGAGACAAGGATAGCGAGGTTTACGTTTCTCGTCAGTAGATTCAGGTTTATCGGATTTCTCCTTCGAGTTTTGCTTATTCTTCTTCTTGTCTTTCTTCTTACCATTAGATTTTGATTTGGTCGTAGATGATTCTACGACATGAACATCGACAGAAATTTCAGGTGAAGACTCTCCCTTCAGGGAATCTAGTAAAGTTATAATAGGAGAAGAATTCTTGGAGGATTTCTTCTTACTCTTGGTATTAACAGTACCAATCATACCGTAAGCGGCATGAGACCCTGAGGGAGGTGCAGCTATTTGATTTTGTTTCGGAAGGTCGGGGATTTTCTCGTGTAACGTACCTAACTGCGTATAAACTAAGTCAAGGTACTGAGCTTGAGCAATTACTTTCTCTTCGGTAACTACTCCTGCCTTGGCTACATCTTCAGTTATTTTAGGTAATAACGATTTTACAAACCATTCTGCCAGAATTTGGTCTGGGATAAAAACTTTCACTAAACGACGTCGACGTCACCATTCATGAATATGGTCTGAAATGTATGTGGACGTCGACTGTTTTAATGAAGTTAATAATTCCGTTTCATTGTCATATCGGACCGGCAGCTGAAAATGAGTAAGGAAGGAAGTCGCTAACTGACTAAAATTGTAAAAAGAGCCTCGTGGAAACTCAATGTACCACTTAGCTGCAAGGCCAATCAAAGTGCGTTGAAAAAGACGAAGACGAATTGAATCATCTATAATGGAATTTGATGCAAACTAGAGATGATAAGTCATCACATGATTAGACGGATCTTCTCCTAACTTCCCTCAAACTTTGGTATATCACTGGGCAACTTATTCGGCATTGGCGGCCAAAACGGAAGATAATTAATGGGATCGTACGTAAGGTGCGACAAGTTAGGCAAAACCAAAGTTGCTATAAACGGTAACTGATGGTTTGGATCCCGAAAACTTGGGGTCATAAGACCAGCCCCAGGAGGAGGATATCCAGGATAACTTGGTATCGGATTTGAATTTGGGATATTATATCCTCCTGGCAAAATATGATTAACCAGACCATACTGGGGTTGTTGAGGTTGTTGATACGTATACCCAGGGTACGGTTGATACTGATAAGCCGGGTTCTGCACAGTAGGGCCGAATTGGTACTGCCCCTGGTACGGTTGATAAGTAAATTGGGTTTGACTTGTGACAACCGTACTAGGCCCAAGTTGTCCTACAGACATGGAAACTGGAGTCTGTATTGTAGGTCTAGACTAGGGTAAAGAGGCCTGAGGAGTTGATACAGGAGCAGTAGAAACTGGAGCCGCTGATATTCCAGAAATGGGTGGAGTGGATTGAACAGAGGCTGCAGCAGTTGCAGCAGACGTTTGGGACGGAGTTCGAGGTGAACTAGGCCTAGACTAATGAGCTACCCCAGGTGTAGAAGTTTGAGTAGTAGGATGGACATGTTGCTGGGGTGAACCAGAAACAAAAGACTATCCAGATTGAGATGACAACTACACACTGGGTTGTGGAGTCTGTTGATCCCACACCACGTTCATTCCAGGGTGAGGACCCATAACAGGTTGAGCATATTGAGGACCAAAACCAGGTTGAGTGTAAGATTGATAATTATACGGTACATTTCCCAGTCCTTGAACAAATGATTGACTTGAAGGTGGTTGAAAACCTTGAGGTTGGTATTGACCTTGAGGTTGGTACTGACCTTGCGGTTGGTACTGACCTTGAGGCTGGTATTGACCTTGAGGCACATAATGATACTGGGGTTGACCTTGAGGTACATATTGGTACTGGGGTTGACCTTGAGGAAAATATTGTCCCGTAGGGATACACTATCCTTGAGGTTTCCCCCCAGGTGGTAATGGACTACCTTGAGGTTGCCCCCCAGGCGGTATTTGAGTACCTTGCGGCTGCCCCCAAGACAGTATTGAACTACCTTGAGGTTGCGGGTTAGGAGTAGTACCAAACATCAAAAGAATTTCTTCAAAACTTAACGGTTTAGTTCCGCTATTACCAGGAGATACTACATATTCGATGGGTTGAGGAGATGCTCCTGAAAACGTACCAGATAAAGACTGATACCCAGGAGGAATAGAAGGACCACCATGTAAAAACGTTTCTGGCATTTGAGAAAACAAGGATGACTGTCTCGACATATTCAAAGGAGGATAATAACCTTTGGGTGTTGGATGGAAAGGAAATCGAGGTGGTGAAGACGCGAGACCTGGATTTTCTAAAAAATTAGTCAACGAAATATACCAAGCGTCACCTCTAATGGGAATGTAGAAAATGGATTCAAGCTCCGTAAGTTCGATAGTTGGTTGATTTTCAGGGATGCTTATATCTTCGTTTGGACTCAAACTTACAATTTCTTCTATGGAAATGAGTCCAGAAGGAAGATTCTCGGTAATGATATTTTCTACCCTGGGTGAACTAGGACCACTAGAAGCAGGAGAAGCAAATCCCGAAGATGGAGTAGCAACAGGTTCAGTTTCAGGTTCAAAGATTTCAGGTTCTTCGGCTAATGAGCTAGTAGGAGTGATACTACCAGTCACCTCGGAAAATGAAATTGGTTCAGAAATATGTTCTGTTGCTTGAACTAGATGATCAGGATGTATGATTAACGAAGACTCTCCGGCCTCCGGTGACCCAACCCTACTTTCACTAGGTGTGACAAGATCTCGCAGCCCTTCAAGTTGACTTGGTGTAAATTCAGGAGGCTGCCCCCGGAGTCGATGCGATTGTCTTGGTAATTCAACCACGATTAATTATTTAATTACTTCACACGAAAACAAAGAAAATCTCAAGAAAACCACCTAAAGTCTCTAAAGAACCAAACAATTTTAAACACATGCCTAATAAATCTAGGAGATCAAACCACACATAAACAATATCTTTCCAGATCGAAAACACTAGTTGGTGATGAAATCCAATGTCGAAGAATTCAATACAGAAATGGCGGTTGTAACAGTTACCCCGAAAACCTGCTTAATGAAACAAATTGGCACACTTTTCTCCACTATAACTGTCTCGAGTGAAGATAACCCCCCAGAGAGTCCAAGTGAGTCTAGTCGACGTCTGCTCCAGGTACAGTGGGATCTTCCCTCCACCGTCACCTAGGAAAGAATCCTAAAGACTATGGCTACTAAGGTCACCAACGGAAACAAATATACCTGGGGGAACAATCTACGATCCGATATACACACAAGGGCAGAGTAACAAGCTCAATCCCCTTGAAGGCTCCTTGACATAATCCAAGGTTTACCAACAAGTGACCCCAGGCTCCTCAACAATGGTCACTCCGAGGTTTACCGTTTTTAATACATGAATATCTTCTATCGTTCCCAATGAGGAAGGATTGATTCCCACACTGGTTCAGATATGATCTCGTGCTTCTCCTTTAAGAGGAGCTTTCCCAGAGCATAGATGTAACAATTGGAATTTCCCCCTACCGCAAGATCGACTACTTGTTTGTTTAAACTATCTTGGAGAGTTAATTACTCCCTACTCCAAGATACTAGCCTAAGCTATGTTGGTGAAAAGAGCCCTAGAAAATAAAAAGATTTCTAGATGAATTTTAATTAAGCGTTAATTTTGTTGGTTGTTTCTTAAGTCAATGGGGGTAGAGATGAAACTTTATGGTGTGAAGACTCGACTACAAAACACTAAAAAAATGCACCTAAGATGATAACAATTCCTTTTCCTTTTCAATGAATTTCTAGCTAAGGAAGAGTTGAAAATGCAATGCTTTGAAAATCAAATCTTTCTCTTAACATGCAACTGAAAGGAAACCTTTTTTTTTTTTGCTCTTTTTCAAATAACTTTAAAAACGAGACTACTAATCATGCTCACAGAAAATCCCTTTGCTTTTCAACAATCAACAACTACAAGAATAAACAGTTCTTTTAAGAGAGCTTTTAAGATTTCTAGAAAAACTCTAAAAAACTATTGAAAGCAACTTTTTCAACAAGCTTCTATAGTTTCTATTGAAAACTCAAAACTATGATCTAATATTGAGATTTAAACAAAAAATGGATTGAAAAGAAACTTGAAATATTTTTGAGGATGCTCAACTTAGTCTTTCAGCTAACTAAGGATCAATTTGTTCAGCTCAACAAACTAATCAAAAACATCCAACTATGTTTTAATATAAAATGAAATTCGAAACTTTTAATCAAGTTTAATCAAATTTTTGTAAAAGAGACAAATGGGATCTAGATCTCTTCACAGATAGATTTCATAAGCTAGTCAAACTCAGCAAGAAGAATAGAGAGACCAGGGTGATCTAAGGCTCTAAGGCGTTAGATCTTTGAGCTACTACGAAGACTAAGCAAAAATCAATCCAACAGGCAAGCCTTCTTAGAAAATCATTTCAAACGAGAATGCCAATGAAAACTAACTCACGTGGAACTTTTGTCAAGACAAGTGCAGGTCTGGACATATACTAACAGCTATGGACAAAAACTAAACCTAACTGGGTAGATGGATCTTAGGTTTTTCAAACTTTTGACAGGGTCTGGAGGCCCCCAGTAGAACTAGGTGCGGTGCCGCTCTGTGTTACATTGTAACAGTGCGGAGAGGTCCGCACTGTAACTAACTCAGAGGGTGTGGTCCTCTTCCAAAATTTCAAAAAATAAAAATCCAACCAAGATCTAGCCAGTGCCCAAACTCACACACATCAAGGAAAAATTAGAGACCAAAACATAAGTTTCTCAAGTCAAAGCAAAGAAAAATAAAAAACCAAACCAAACCAGTCCCCAGTGGAGTTGCCAATTTGTTGGTCGGATAAATCGTTCTTGTGAACAAAACCGATCTCCCTAGTATTGAATGACATCTAGCAACAAAGAGCACAAGAAAATCTACATTTCTCTAAACATGCTTCAATTCATAAATGAATACTAAGAGGTGTAACAGACCCTACCTCGGTCCAACGCTTATTTGTAGTAGTTTTATCCCAACAACTTCAAGCAATTCCCTTTTAATAACCTACATACGCAAACAAACACACATCAAATCATACCTGCGTATAATAAAACATGTTCATTATGAAGATCAAGGAGCTCATAAACTAAACCATTAGAGATAGTTCATTGACAAAAAAAAACTTGATTGTATTAACTTTATGAATAAAAGAACCTTGCAACCTTTGCCTTGATGTTGTACAAGTTCTTTCCAAGGTCCAGCAGGAGTCTCCTCTACTTTGACAAGCCTCACTCACTTCCCAAATGACATGAAAGGTATGTGATCTCTCCTCTCACAAGCTCAAAAAGGAAGTCTAGTTTTCAGCAGCATTTACCCTCAAGAATCTTCAGCTTTCAACCTCCCCCACAACCAGCCCAATGCATGAATTTATAGTGCAAATGGAGGAAGCTGTAAGGCCACCATTGAAGGGATAAGTTCCTCCTTCAATGGGATAAGCACCTCATATCATGGAGTTAGCTCCCTTAGTTAGAGAATGGATGAAGCAAGGTGGAGCGGACTTGCCAATGCAATATTCCTTCTAGAAGTGTCTAGAAATGACCCAAGATGAGCTTTTATGAATAAACTCATGCGTTTTTAACTTTTATAGGGGTTCACACCCATCACTTGACAGACATAGCAATCAGGTTCGCAGGAAGCATGACCATTGGGTGCGACACCGCAGGCAATTCTAGGAGAATGTGCGAAACCAGGATTTGAGATATTTTTAAGGTCTTTCTCCCATTTTCAAGGCTTGACATGAAGAGTTAAGGCTTAAGACTTGCAAAGGAGGTATGTATGAGTGTTGATGGACTCACACAAACTGTAGAAAGCAATGGTGACAATTTTTTGTGTAACAACAGCCTATAAGCATGTGGGTGTTGACCAACTTGCAATCTTCTAGTCTAAATTTCTTGAGCGTTTCTTGCATGCATTTGGATGGGGAGATAAATACCCCATATTTTGTTTGAGAAACTTGTAATCCTAAGAGAAAAGAAAATTATCCTATCATGGACATCTCGAACTCTATTTCTGTATAGTTTGTGAATTGATGTCCCAATTGTTCTAGATCACTACCAAAGATTATGTCATCTACATACACTATCATAACTAATAGGTGGTAATCTTCATATTTAATTGAAATATTGTTGTCTACAGTGGCCCTCTGAAATCCTTGTTCCTAAAGATATCTATCCAATATAGTGTGTCAAGATCTAGGGGACTGTTTGAGTCCATATAAGGCCTTTTTCAATTTGCAGAAAAATCATAATTTTTCTAAAAGCATGAACCCCTCTAGTTGTTCAATGTATACTTCTTCTTCTAGATCTCCATTGACAAAGGCCGACTTCACATCCATTTTATATACCCTAATTCTTTCATGACTAGAACAAGTAAGAAACATTCTGAAAACTTCTAGTCTAGCTATTGGTGCAAAGGTTTCTTCAAAATTGATCCCCTCTATTTGGGAATACCCTTTATAGACTAGTCATGCCTTGCTCGTCATTAGTTGACCTTGCTCATTTATTCTATTTTTGTAGACCCATTTTGTGCCTATAAAATTTTTCTCTTTGGGTCTTTAAACAAGCTCCCAAGAGTTTTTCTTCTCGATTTTATCCAGCTCTTCATTCATAGCTCTCACCGAGGACTCGTCCTTGCTTTAGTGACTGATATTCTTGTGCTCAACTTGAGATAGAAAATAAATATTTGCACAAATTAGACTGCAAGCAAATTTCCTCCTAGTCTAAACACCAATGCTTTGATATCCAATAATTTGAATATGAGGATGCTGTTTTTGTGCCTACGTGGAGATGTTTTGGCCCTTGAGGTTGTGCTGATTTCTTCATATTTATAATTTGACTATGTTTCTTCCTGCTATGAGGACATGATGGCTAAAATTTCTTCTCCATATCGGTTTATGTTCCTTTAGTGGACTTAGACTCTGGTGTTATTTCATATACTATTATATCAATGCATTGCTAAAATCTCTTTGTCCTTTTATTGTAGTATTTGTATCCTTTGCTTTAAGTGATGTACCTGAGAAATATACCCTCACCAGCTGATGAATAAAACTTCCCATAATTTTTATCATTTCTTTCGATAAATCATTTTCTTCCCAACACCTTGTAGTGTTTAACTCATATAGGTCTTCCCTTCCACAACTGGTAGGGTGTTTTATCGCTTTTAGGCTTCAGTTGTGTTCTGTTTGATAGATACGCTACTTCTTATGTTGCTTATCCCAAAAAGGTGTGAGGTACATCTGCTTCATCCATCATAGCTCTATCAATCTCTTGGGTTGTTCAGTTCTTTCTCTCATCTACTCCATTTTTTATGGAGATTTGGCCATAGTATACTCCGTCCTTATTCCATGCTCATCACAGAATTCCTCAACTCTGTTGAAGTGTATTCTCCTTCTATACCTTAATGGCAGAAGTGTCCTCAGACACGTAATTTTATTAATAATAAAATCAATTACATCTGGAATTTTGCAAGAGTTTACACCCGAACAACAAAACACTCTTGCAATGAGCTATTTATAAGCTCAATGTCCTATCTACCTCTAAGTATGGATCACTCATAAAATAACAAGTGTACATTTACAATAATAGCTATTCAAACAACTTACTAAAAATTATCCTAAATTAGAGGCTAAGATTCGACACATTTGTAGCGTCATACATTTTTACAACAATATTCTAATTCTAAATGTCTACTTCTAATAATTAAATATTCTAGATTAATAATTATTAATTTAATATATTAATTTAATAATTATTTTATTCTAACTTTATAAGCTATGATAATATTTTATTTTGGATCATCCAACATTCCCCCCATGATCCAAATATATATTACAATAGATACAAAGTTCATCCCTGAACTTAGTAAATTTCGTTATGCCAAGATGTTTCGTGAAAATGTCAGAGATCTAATCTTCTGAAGGACAATAAATTGGATTAAGGACATCCTTGGTAATGAGAGATCTGATTTGATGATAATTGGTATCCACATGCTTTGTCTTTGAACGAAAAATGAGGTTTTTGGAAAGCTTAATGGCTAACTAGCTATCAATGCATAATGACATAGCTTCAGCCTAAGAAATGCCCAAGTCCTACAAAATTCTGCGCAACCAAACAATTTCACATGATGCTTCCCATGCTGAAATGTACTTTGATTTTGCTGGAGAGGTGGCCACTATCGCTTGTTTCTTACAACTCCAAGACACTGCTGCTGACCCCATGCTCATTAAATAACCTTATGTTCATTCTCGATCATCAATACCTCCAGCAAAGTTGGCATCTGAAAATCCACCAAGTACAAAGTTTTTAGTCTTTATGTAAAGAAGACCAAAATCTTTTGTTCCTTACAAATATCAAAGAACTCTTTTGGCTACATTCCAGTGGCTGTTTCATGGTTCATGCATAAAACGTGAAAGAATACTGACTACATAAGATAGATTAGGGTGAGTGTTTGTCAAATAATTCGAGCTCCCAATCAACTGTCTATAAGTAGTGTTATCCACCATTCCCCAACATCAAATTTTGAAAGTTTCAAGTTTTGCTCCATGGGGGTAAGAACAGGCTTGCAATCCTGCATTCCAAATCGCTAAAGAACCTCTGTTGCATACTTACTCTGAGAAATGAAAATATAATTTGGACATTGGAAGACTTCAACACCAAGATAGTAGTGAAGTAATGCCAAAGCCATCATCTTAAAACCTCCATGTAGCCCCATTTTCACCTGTTCAATATGATCATTATTGTTTCTAGTAATGATCAAATCATGTACATACATAATAATAATCACTAGATATTTACCCTGTTGTCGGACATACAAATTATCATCAGATCCACTTCATTGAAAACCAACTTTCCTAAGGTATTCATCCATTTTTGCATACCAAGATCGGGGAGCTTGTTTTAATCCATATAAAGCCTTGATCAATTTGCAAACCTTATATTCCTACCCTTCAGTTTCAAAACTTGGTAGTTGTGTCATATATACCTCTTCCTGTAAATCCCCGTTGAGAAAAGAACTTATTACATCCATTTGATGAACTTTCCATCCTTTCTAAGAAGCCAATGCAAGTGTTAATATGAAGGTGTTCCATTTAGTTGTAGGATCAAAAGTTTCCTTATAATGAATGCCTTCCTGCTGAGCAAAACCTTTAGCCAAAAGTCTTGCTTTATACTTTTCAAGTTCTCCCTTTTGGTTGTACTTAATTCTGTAAAACCATTTGCATCCTATGGGTTTAACATTTTGAGGACAATCAATAAGTTTCCAAGTGTTGTTATCAATTACTGCTTGATATTATTTCAGCATAGCCCATTGCCATTCTTTATGTTTTACTGCTTCTTTGTATGTGGAAGGTTCAGTAAAATCATTTGCTAGCAAGGCAAAATTTCCTTCACTTCTGTGTGACTTCCTTGTTCCTATTTTATTCTGCTCATGAAGCCTTACATCTTTCAAAAGTTGAACTGCCCATTTGGTAGTTGATGCTCACCTGTTTGAGATTCTGAAAATTCACCATCATTGTAAAAAGGGTTATTGTAAACTGATGTTCATCGATTAGTTGAATATTCTGGAGGTAGAGAATCATTATCTGAAGAACTGTTGCTACTTGGAGATGCGGATGAATTCCTAGAAGATCCATATGGTGTTGTTGAATTAGATGGACTAGATGAATCATCTTCAGATGAAGGAAAATCAATTTCATACCAATTTGGTGAATTTGGTTGACTTTTCATATTTCCTTTTCTTTGACTACCTTTAGTTTCTAACGTTTGAAGAAGAATTTCTATTTATTCAGCACTCTTACTCTCTGTTTCATAAAAAATTACATCCCTGCTCACAATAGATTTTCCATTGGTCAAAAGATTTACCCTTTCTTCTCATCAGAATATCCAATCATTGTGCATTTCAAACTTCTTGAGTCAAGCTTAGTTCTTTCTTCTTTTGGAACTAAGGCATAACATATTGATCCAAAAACTCTAATATCTTTAACTCTTGGTTTGAAACCAAACCAATCTTCATAAGGTGTGATTCCATCTGAAGAAGCAGTTGGAGATTTGTTTCTTAAGTAGACAGTTGTATGAATTGCTTCTACGCAATATGTTGGACTTAACTTTTTGAAAGTTAACATAGATCTCACCATTCCTAATATGGTGCAATTCATTATTTCTACTACTCCATTTTGCTATGGAGTGTAAACGTTTTCTAAGATGTCTTCTTATGCCATTATCACTTTTGATTTTGTTTGAAGTGAATTCTCCCACATTATCTATGTTGAGAGTGCCTATCTTTTCTTTGACTTCATTCTCAACAAGTTGGAAAAAAATTTTAAACTTTTCAAATGCTTTTGACTTTTGCTTCAAGAAATAAATCCAATTCATTCTACTGAAATCATCAATGAATAGTAAGAAATATTTGCAACCACCGAATGAAGTTTGTAGTGGTCCATAAACATCACTATGAACTAGTTGCAACAATCTATTTGCACGCCATGAGCTTGTTGGAAAACTTTATGGACTTTGTTTTCCATAAATTCAAGCTTCAAATTTTTCATTTTCCTTTTTGAAAGTTGGAAGTCCCTTAACCATCCCTTTTTTTTGCAATTGAGAAAGACTATCAAAATTTAAATGTCCATATCTTACATGCCACAATCTTATAGGTGAAATTCCTATATTCACTGCCCCTACAAAGTCAAAATGCCTTGGAATAACTGTCCCTTTCATCCTTAACAATTTTACATCTTCATAACCTGTCATCACATTTTGCAAGCTTTGTTTGACTCAATTAATATTAACTCAGCTATCTTCCATAATTACTTGATCTCCTTCTTGTCGAATCGTGACTAAAGATAACAAATTTTTCTTAAAGGTTGGTACATACCATACATTTGAAATCATTTTTTCTCCAATGTCAAGGACATAAAGTTTAACTGTACCTTTTCCATAAGGAGTATGTTTTGTATCATCTACAAGAAATATGGAATTAAGTTTGCAATCTTGAAAATTCCAAAAGAAGTCACGCTGACAAGTCATGTGCTGAGTTGCTCCTAAATCCAAGATCCAAGCATCTTCATAATCACTTTAAGATAGGAGGAAAGTTGTAATGTCGGTGAAGAAGTAAAGACATATTCTGAACCATCATCATCTTGATCATTCGCAAATTGTGTTGAGTGCCGATGAAACTTGGGTATTTTATCAATATAAGTTCGATAGTCTTCAGCATAATGTCCAACTTTGTGACATCTTCTACACAAAATTTGACTTAAGTATCTTCCTCTTCCTGGAGACTCTCCTCTGCCTATACTTTGACTTTTGTTTTGAGGTCATCCTCTACCTTGATTATTTCCTCTTCCTTGAAAATAACATCTTCCTTGACTATTTCCTCTGCCTTGAAAAATACTCCTCTCTGAACTGTTGCCATTGTAAAATTTGTTTCCTCTGCTTTGGCTTCAACCACAAGTTTGTACATTATGTGCTACTTGATTCAGATTGAAATTCCCTCTACCTCTGCTTCTAGAATTGTCAGTTGATGATTTACTAGTGCTGGCCTCTATGAAAAAGAAATCTTCACCAACTTTCTTTTTCTTCCCAAAGTTTTTATCATGTTGGGTCAACATTTGGCAGAGCTCATAAAACTTTAGCTTCTCTAACTTTCTAGTTAATTGTAGAGTTTTCAAAAATCTGTATACGAAGAAGGAAGTCCAGCAATTAAAATTGTGACCATAAAACTGTCATCTACTGCTTGAAAGCCAACATTAATGATTTCTTGCTTAATATTCTTAAGTCTGGAGATGTATTCAAGGACATCACCTCATTCAGTCAATTTTTGTTGCAACCATTTTAATTGTAGATCAACTTTCTTTGATTCATGCTAAGTATCAAAGAAGTCTTTCAAAACGTGCAAAGCAAACCATGCATATGTAGCATTTTCTATATGGACATACATTTCATCATTAACAGAAGATTTAATGAGAGCTAATGCTTTAGCATTCGTAACTTCCTAGTTTGCTAGTGCAACTACATCTATGGGTTTATTGGGCTTAATGTCACCATCACATACATCATAACAAAATTCATTATAAATGAGAGTGCTTTCTATGAGGAGTTGTCATGCTTTCTAAGACTTTGTGCCTTCAAGTTTGTCGGAATCAGAAAACAAATTAATTGGCTTTGAGGTTGTAGTGTTGAAGCTTCACACCAAGAATCAGGCTCAGAAAAAATTATCAAGATGGGCAACACAACATGCAACACACTACGCAAAAATGATCCATTGGGGCTTGACCTTGACCCTCGTATAGTTGTTGGAACAGGAGAAAAATGACTGAGCTTTGCACTTGGCTCTAGTCAATTTCTCAAATATTTACAAAAAAGACTTTCAAAATTTCATTGATTTACCATCCTTGCAACATTTGATGCAAAATTGTACTCTACCACCTCTCAAAGTAAAAAATTACCTTGAGTTATAATGTCACTCTTTTCTCCCAAAATAAAAAGTTACAAATGGAATCTCCTTATTACTCCAAAAAATTACAAAAGACCTTATTACTCCACAAATATTACAAAATTCAAAATTACTTTATAACAGTGATTTAAAAAAAACTTTACTTTACCAAGTTTTCAAGTAAAAACACTTTACTTTCCCAATGTTGTAAACATGATGTTGTATGCAAGAAGGTCATTGGTGGCGAGGTAGTGGTTCAAATCCTAGACCTCTTCTACTCTGTATTGGGCCTTTGGTCGTTATTCTTCACGCACTCTCTCCCAAGATGAAGCCACAAGTTTTGGAAGATTCAAACTCCAAATACCAAAAATTTTTTTGGTATATTTCTGTTGCATTTGATTGCAATTGGTATCCATAGGAGCAAGGGGGTAGTGACCATGGCATGTTCATGACATCAACCTTTATCTACATTCATACAGTACTGACACCCATTTCTATAATTAGAGTACTCAGGAAATTTCATAGAAATAACAATAAGTGAGAGGGGTAATTGCTTGCTCTAAAAGCCCAATCGAATTCTGCGTACTTTTGTCCTGTGTGCATAATTGAATCTAAATTGTTCTCGGCAGTTTGGAATTTTCAATTCTTGGGAGGGTTTGTTGCGCTTTGATCGGTCGAGATAGCGGAAATTGGTCTGACTCTGCACGTTTTCCCCTAATATTTTCTTCTAGAAGTAACACTCTCAGCCTCAAAAAGACCATTTTCATCTCCTTCAACCTTCGTTTTTCAATCAAACTGTGGTTCCACCTTTTATCAGTCAATGCGATGTGTGATAATGTATCCCAAGAAGGACCATGAATTGCGAGACTGGAATTGCAAAATGCCCTATTTAAAAAAGGATTAACATCGGAATGGTCCTAATAGTCCATTGGGGTTTCAAATATGCAGCTATTGATGAAATTGGAACTTTGGGCATGATGATTATTATAAGATGGGGGAATCTGAGGAGGGTTTGAGTGCAGATTCGAATCTCATGTCAATTTTTGTGTTGGAGCAAGCAAAGGAATTTTGTCAAATGAAAAACCTTCGAAACCTCAGCTACTATGTATTCAAGCACAGCTGCAAGAAAAATTGGAGATCCAATCGAAAAGAAAAGTGGTGCTTTACAATACCCAAATTAATGCAGGGTTTTGTTTTTGGATTAGCGGAGCACTCAATTGATCAAAGTTATGAATGCCTTATATGACAGGTAATCCATTCATTTCAACTCAATCTAAAATCAATGATATGATTAAATTTCTTTTCGAGAAAAAAATTAGATACCATATATTGACTAACCAAATTCATGGAGTTTTCCATGTGCCTGTAGAGCTGGAATCTCCTCATCACATCAGCTGCAACATTACTGGAGATTTGATACCACAATAATGGCAGAAGTTTCCTCAGACATGTAATTTTATTAATAAGAAAAGAAATTACATCTGGAATTTTTGAGCTTACACTCTAACAACAAAACACTATTGCAATGAACTATTTACAAGCACAATGTCCTAACTACCTGTAATTATCGATCACTTATAAAATAACAAGTGTCCATTTATAATAAAATCTATTCAAACAAATTACTAACAATTCTCCTAAATTAGAGCCTAAGATATGACACATTTGTAGAGTCATATCTTCTTACAACAATATTCTAATTCTAAATGTGTACATTTAATAATTAAATATTCTAGATTAATAATTATTAATGCAATATCCTAAATTAATAATTACTTTATTATAACTTTATAGCCTATGATAATATTTTATTTTGGATCATCTAACATACCTAATCTTGACCATTTGATCTTTAGATCTTTCTTATTCTCTGATTGATCGTTAAATGTATTGAAATGCTTAAGTGCTTTAGATTTTTCTTTGAAGAGAATTATCCATGTGGCTTTGGTAAATTCATTAATAAATAACATAAAATAACTCTCTTCTCTTGGGATTCTTCTTCTCTTTGGGTCATAGACATCTGTGTGAATTAGTTCCAATAGTCTAGATGAAGAGAATTCCTTTTTCTTGGAAGGAGACATAGTCTGCTTACCAAATTGACAAGATTTTCATATTGAATTATCAAGCCTTGATAGAATTTGAAATACTCTTACAAATCCTCTATTGTTGACCTTTGTCAGACTGTAAAAATTCATATGAACAAGTCTCTTTTTCCACAACCAGGTTTGATTCATCTTACTCAAATAACAACTCTCTGAGGTCATCAAACACATATACATTATTTTGATTTCCAGCTATCTTTCCTACCAACTTTCCATTCTCTTCATTTGGATGTTAGAGTCCTTAGATAAAAAGGTCACACTATAGCCATTATCACACATATGGCTCAAACTAAGTAATATATGCTTGATATCCTCTACATACAACAAATTTTGGGTTTTATTCATTTCATCAAGACTGACTATGCTCTTACCCTTAATTCGTGTTGGGGCATTCTTGTCGAAAGTGACATTGCTCCCTCTATCCTTTTCTTCTAATGACATGAATTTTCTCTTATCCCAATTCATATGATTGGAATATCTGCTATCCAAATACCATATATTTTCTTGATTATGTGCTGATAGGGCGAGTCCACATTCCATAATTTTTCTTGATTTTTGTTTCCAATTCTCCTTATATTTTTTAAAAGCTGGATGGAAAGTGTTTTGGGAGATAGATGTGTACCCAAATATTATTTTGCATTCACTTTCCTTGTGCCCCAAAACTCAACATCATTCATTAGGGGAGAGAAGGGATTTCAATCTCTCAGGGGAGAGTTCTAAGATCTAAAATTATGATACTTATTGTATCTGGAATTTTCATCTATTTGAAATTTGAGCCTTCTAGAGTCAAAAACCTTATGTCAAATGATATTACATTTATAATAATGACCATAAAATAAATGAGCACCTGAAGTTGGAAAGTTCATGAGTTTATTTATGAAGGTACCTTTTTTATCTTGTTGATTGATTCATTCTCCATTCGTATGGCTTCTTGGGGTTGTTGGAATTATTATTCCAATGATGGGCTCCTCTTTTCCTTGCTACATTTTGTTCTTCATTGATTATTTCTTGATGCACCTTTGCATAGCTCTGAGGTTCCTCAAATCCTACAAACCTAAAGTTCATCCTTCCCATAGAATATTCCCATGGTTTACAGTATCCTACGTCTTCTTTGTTTTCTGAAGGCCTTTGATTGTTCAAAATTTGATCTATATTTTTTGTTCCTTATTCAAAATTTTCAATTATACCCTTCTCGGTCTTTACTCTCTCATGATATATTCTCAGAGAGATGACTTTTACCTCGAGACTCTCATAAATTTCTTCCCATTCATGGATCAAATCATTAATAAATTCTCCTTTTCATTTAGCTTCTTCTGATTTGAATTTCAAGGAAAGAATCTCATATTTTTATGTTCTTGAGATCATTTCCCTCTTTACCTTGAACAATTCCTACTTTAGATGTTTCTTCTCTTCTTCTATTTTCTGACATGTTCCCTGTTTTTCTTTTAATAAAAGAGATAAACTTTCTTTTATTTTAATGGCTTCTCAAAGTTTTTCTTTTTGATAAAAAATTCCACATAATATGAGTTATACATAAATTATTCAACATGTTGTAGACGTTCTCTTAGCTTCATGTTCTTTATCCTAGCATTCTTTAACTTATCAAGAGCATTGATCAACTCCCCTTGAAAATCCACTACTTGCACGTCTTCTTCTTCCACCTCAAAGTCTATAATATTTTGTTTCTTGTAATATGATCCAAATTGCATGATTAAATACTCATTTGCCTCATTTTCTAAGGAGTTTTTGCTCCCCATCTCTAGTTTTGACCTATCCTCTTTGGAGTAGAGCCATGTTTTCTTACAGAGCTTCTTCTTCTGATGTTTTTGAGATTTTCTTCAAAAATATTTAACATCTTCCTTTTATTCCATTTCTTTGTAAGGGCATATAGACATAAAATGTCCAACTCTTCCATAATCAAAGAATATAAAGTGTAGGTTCCTTTTATAATTTCCTAAGTTGTACTTTACTTTCCTAGAAAATAGAGCCAACTCCTTATCATATTCACAGCTAGAGAAATCTTGATGATCTTTATGCTCCTTGCCCTTAATGGACACCTTGAATGTTTCCTCCTCGATTTCAGACTTCTCTTTTCATACTTTGATCTCATAGACTGAGAGTACCTAACAGTTGATCTATTATGAGACTCTTTAGATGAGACATCTCTTTGGTGGGAGAGATTTTGGCATTAAATCTCATAGGTAGAGATCATAAGACTTTCTGTAAAATAATATTTTTTTTTAATAATTAGACGAAATTTCAGCCTGAAAGTGGCCTCCTAAGGAAAAATAATATAGTTATAATTAGAATAATAAAATAAAAGTTATGAATTTTGGAGGGAAAATAATCAAACTACTTTTTTTAGTTGTATTTTTGGCTCATCTCCTTCTGGGTTTACTAAAATTTCAATTGTAGACACTCATTGGATGCATAATTAAATTTTGCATCCGACGAGTACCTATTTGCATACTTTTGAGAATACCCAAATTGATCAAAATTCAAGATACATTAAAAAAGCATGTTCGCCAAGCTTTTTTAATGTATCTTGAGTTTTAATCAATGTGGTTATTCCAAAAGTATGCATAATGGGTATTCATACGATTCACAATTTAATTTTGCATCTAATGATCATCTACAATTGAAATTTGAGTAAACCTATAAGGAGATAAGAAAAAATTACAATTAAAAAAAAAAAAGTTTTTTCTTCTCCCTCCAAAATATTTACATGCACCTCTTTTTAAATTTAAAGGATTTTGATTTGTTTACATATTATGACATGAAAATTATGTGAAAATTTCATGGACACTTTTAGGCTAAAATTTCCTCTAATGGCTTCACCAAGCCCTGTAATCATATTTGTTACTTCATCAACTTTCAGGAAGTAAACAGATATGCTTTCTTCTTCACTCAATATTAAGCTTTTAAACCTCATTCAAAAGGTTTGAAGTTTGAATTTATTGATTTTATCATCTACTTCATGACTCTAATTAAGCTTGGTGCATACTTACTTAGAAAACTTACAATGCATAACTTTAATAAATTTAGATTGACTAAGGCCAAAGAGAATGACATTCTTGGCTTTAGCGATGTTTCCAAACACCTTATTACCATATCCATTTACGAGAGGAACGTGAGGGGAAACATAGTCTACCAAAATCGAGCTCCAAACATCTACTCCTAGGGACATAATATATGCTTCCATCCTAACTTTCCAAACGGCAAAGTTTGTCCCACCGAAGACTGGTATCTTGCTTGAGTAATCATCTTGAGTCACTTGTCTAGACATAATTCCTTATGGATATATCTTCTAGTGGTTAAGCTGTTCCTTAAGGAAGTTAGATCTAATACCAATTATTGGAATAATTAATTACTAAGAGGGGGGGATGAATTAGTAATAGTAAGATAAGGCATTCACATGTTCATACAATCCATCACATGAGAAGCATACACATATTGACACATGTATTTTTACGTGGAAACCCAAACAGAGAAAACCACCAATCTATTTTTTGTTATGATGTAAATTAAGCACCTACTTAATTACATCAATTTTTTTGTGAGAATCGACTCATTAGAGCCCCCAACCCACTTAAGATAGAAATCCACTACTTCGTAAGATGAACTAACCTCTTATCAATGTAGGCCACTACCTTCTCTAGCCACTGTTCTACTTTTTATACAATTTTAATACTAAAAATAGAGGAAAATGCATATACACAGAAAATAAATAAATAAATCTGGTTTTCTCTAGTAGCAGTTCCATTCTTTTAGCTACCTCATTCTCCTTCAAACAATGCTCTCTATTTCTCAACCAGTCTAGGTATTGACCCTATGATACATCGTCTCTCAGTGAAATTTATTTCATTCACACACCCGCAACACTTCACGCTATAACTCTCAACAATTTTGCATTCACCCACTCTTCCGTAATTGATCTCCAATATATTATTCCGCTATTGCATTGTGATTGATGATTTCTCTATTGTATTTATACCGATTAGTGTGCTAAAAAATGGTATGATATGTTGTTTCTCAAACAGGTTTCGTGGACACTTCAACAATTCTCCATATTCTCTTTTAACTTGTGTTCACAGTCACGAAAATTGACTTAATGCAAAGCATGGACTTTTGCATGATTCACTATGACGATAATTAATTCTTAGTTAAATCATGCACTCGAGAGAGACATTCCATGCTTACAAACTGATGCCAGTGAGCCAACTATACCTCAATCATGGATTTATTATTTCAGGTCAAGCTATTCTACACCCAATCGTCCTTTTCATTTACTTCTTCATGGCATGTAAGAAAATGTTGGGGAAGGATAGTTTTCATTGGATCCAAGCACATTAAATTTTCCCTGCAAGCCAAGGTCCTCACTGCCTTGTCTATGTTCTTTGCAGTTTCCACTAATATTGGCACTAGCTCTCATACTCTGCCACAATTAATGGAGTCACCAATGACATAGAAATACCATGCAAAACTAATTTCTTGAAATTCCTTTCAATGTTGGTCAGGATGTCGTCAGTGGGCTTGATATGCATGCTTGTGTGCCTATATTAGCCTCGACCCCTGACTTGCCCATAGGCCCAACTAGAAACATTTTCCATTATTTTCGGCCCGTTTTATTGATCGAGTTCATTATTGGTGGTCACCCTCCTATTCCACTTAGACCTCCAATTGATTTCATCAGTTTCCTTATTTATAGAAGCATTCACTAATCTTAGCATTTTTTCGGATCGTGAACTTTTGGAGAATTTTTGACCCCCTAAACAATTTTTTTTTGATGTCCATAGTAGGAGTTTCTCTTTAGGAAAATCCTGTAGTATTTAGGGAGATCTTTCAAACGATGTATTATGTGTTCGAAACAGAGATAATATGACCAAGTTATGACCCTGGGAAGTTTGTTTCCCAACTAACCCTAGCGAGGCCCAAAAACCCTTGGCGTTCCGTCTTCTAGGGTTAAGCTTTTGGCCGTTTAAGGTTTTCCCTTGTTGTTCAACAACAAAAAGGCCCTTGAACCTCATTGTAACATAGTTGAGAGGCATGTTGCCGGCACATATCTTCATAGAGATAAACTACCATCGACAGAGCTAGTTTACTTTGATTTCTATATGTAAGCATGTTTATGTCCTTTGATATTAATAAAATGAAGTTTTATTTCTATTGCATCTCTATGGTTATGTGTATATCAGTATTTTTTTGGATTCCTACATAAGTTTGGATCAATGGTATCAGAGTGGTGTGCTCTTTCTCTATTTTTCTTTGCATGTCCCCAACAAGGTGATTATATAAGGAGTTAGGGCACGAAGTAGTTGAACCTTTGCAAGACCAACCTCAAAAACCCTAACGACATCCCATGGTAGAAGAAAATAAATATGAGGGATCATGAGATCCCTTCAAAATATTTCTTGAAGAAGCCCTCCAGCAACAAAGGAACACAATTATGGATAACATTTCCCAGATCCTTCGGCGAATACCCACGGGCTACACATCTTGATCCAACATCCACTCTAGAGGTGCCACTCCTTTTAAGCTACAAGTTAACTTTGACATTCCCATATTTGACGGTGGGATAGATGAAGACATCGTAGATATATGGTTAAATCTATTTAAAGGATATGTTTTAGTTCATGATATTTTCATCTTGAAGAAGATTACTTTTTCACTTCTTAAAGATTCCCCACATGTTAAGGACTGGTGGGAAACCTACTATGAACAAAAGAAGGAGAGGGAATCCTCACTATTTTGAGCCACACCCACTTGGAATTTTTTTCAAGATGCCATCAGGGAACAATATTATCATGTCCGGAGCTATGAAGATAAATACATAAAGTGGACCACACTGTAGCATTGAAGGGACCAAGATGTGCCAGAGTTCACAAATGTTTTCCATACCCTTCACATGAAGTTGGGTATCAACGATTCTAAGCGGCATTTAGTACTCAAGTACTGCGATTGTCTACACAAGTACATTAAGGATGAGATGGAGTTCCTAGATATCTCCTCACTTTGAACCCCATATCGATATGTTGTCAAGATCATGAAAAAATTAAACAAAATAAGTGAGACTTTGGAATTGCGAATCCAAAGAAAGGGAATGGTGTCCCCAAATCATAGAACAAACTACAAATACAAGGAAAGGAAAGGAAAGGTATGAAAACCCTTCGAATCCACAAGCAAATAACAAAACCTCGAAGACAAAGAAGGACACATGGAAATTGTGTGAGTTCCATAAGAGCCCCATTCATAACACAAGTGAGTGTCGAGCCAAGCAGTCACTCATGGTTGAGCTAAAGGATTTTGAATTAGATGCATGCTTTTAATATGTGTCAGAAACTAATAAGGGGAATGAAGAGGGAAAGAAGATTATCAATGTGGAGCCTAGCGCCACTGTTTTGACACGCAAGATCCAAAACGATGAGGCTGAAGATCCAAAGGAGGGGGAGCGACTCTTCCACTCACAGATGTGTGCGAAGGGTTCTCCACTGCATTTCATTGTCGACGGTAGGATCCAAAAGAACCTCATTTTAGCATAGGTCGTGAAGCAGTTGGGCCTACTTACCACACCACACTCGCATCCACGCACCATCGGGTTGCTTCGCCAAGGGTGATTTCTCCACGTTGTTGGAAATAATACTGAGAGGGGGGGGTGAATAAGTATTATCAAATTAGATACTTTTCATTTTTCATACTCAGATTCATATATGCGGCTTCAGTTCAGTATACCTGCATATATATGCGACTATGTTAAATGCAACTAGTGTACATGCAATAATCTTATGATTCAGTTAGCTTATCTTCAACAAATGCATTAGAACATTATTAACCATATTAACAGTAATCAGGTGTAGTAAAATAGTACAGATCATCACACATAAGAAACACACATGAACACCATGATATAAGGTGGAAACACAATGTGGGTGAAAACCGCCTGCTGCAATTTGTCTCCTTCTTCCTTTAATAAGAAACTTCTTTTACAATGTACTGGTGCAACCCTTTACCAGCACGCAAGCTTCAACCTACAGAGGGCTACAACCCTCTTTTCTTTAGGGACCACGTTTCATAAATTTTCAGACTAGATCCATCAGTACAAAACAATCACTGCTGGAATACAATCATCAACTTATACTTGCATCATAAATCACCTAATACTAAATCACTGAAACCCTGTCATCAAAAACACAGAACACAAACCAGAGCCTAGAACTCTGCAACAACCACTAGAAACCTGAAACACCAAATCTCATAATGCATACGCTACTTGACTATATCAAATCCGCGTGTATACTCGCTTTGTACAGATCTAGAGATAATTACTTATACCTTCGTTGTCATATCCAACACGAGCCAAGCATGAAAAACCGATAACCAACAATACTAGATCTTCCCACGTCGTCAGACATCCATTCCTTGCTACTCTCTTTTGCCTAATGATCTTCTCCTTATATAGGTTAGGCTTCTCTCAATACCATGGTCCAAAACCATGTAGAAACAAAACCATGGACGCAATACTTGGGATGGTCCAGAAACATAGGTTCAAATACCAAGGACTAAATACCACAGACCAAAACATAAGTTTTCTCACATGTACGCGCTTTTCCTTGCGTGAAAGTGTGTGTATACACATACGCATCTTTGGAACGTCCAACTCGCGTGTATACGTTGCTTTGTCACAATGATCCTGCGTATATCTCTTTCTCGACCTGATGTACTAAGATCTGTCCTCTGATTAAGTTGCCATCACCTGTATCAAACCTCTGAGTGAGTTGCCATCAAGGACAACACCTGTATCATAATGCCAGCAATCTCCCCCTTTAGACTTGATGGCAACCACCACACCAATTACTCTCCCCCTTTGACATCAAGGGCAAAGGGCAGACCAAGATATTCTCTTCCTTGGTATACCTTCTACAGTCCATACTCCCCCTGAGTACATGCTGATGTTTTTGATTGAGCTCCCCTTTGTATATGCCAAGTTGTATCAATCCATCCATGCTCCCCCTAAGCGGATGCAAGTTCTAAGACCAACAATTCATTCAAGACCATGTCTATCATTCATCAGATATGATCTGCACCATAAGCATCAGCGTCCAAACCTGCAATACCATTCCTTTGATCAAACAGCAAGATATATCATTTAGCTTCATAAACTTTATCAACAACTTCTAACCAGAATGCCAACAATGCATTATTTGAAGTATATGCTCCCCCTGAGCCTGTGCCAACCATTTCATATCATGACCAAACCATTTCCTGGGTTTGTTTTGCTACCCTTTCTTCTGATCTCCATATACGCGACTCTGCAGCCTGTAACTCGCGTATATACGTGACTTATCTTCATTATATTAGCATATGCAAGATGGAATACTGAATTTCTTCACTTTCAGTTTCCCTTGTGTCTGTTATGTTAGCTAATTGAGTTAAGTCACACCTTTCTATCTCTAATTCTGTCTATGGTGATGTATGGTCCTCTTGTTTTGAATTTTGAAATTTGCTTCTGCATTCCCTTACTTTATGTCCAAGTTTGTTGCATGTATAACATCTTACATATTTCATGTTCCTTCTATTGCAATCAATTGCTTTGTGTCCATATGCATTGTAGGCAAAGCAATATCCTCAGAAATACCTGGGATATGATGATCTTTTGTGATGGTCTTGAACCATTCCACTTCTACATCTGGCTGCAACATGTCCAAGATTATGACATACATAACATTCAACATTATTCAGTGGAGGAGTAAAATATTTCCTTTGAAGAATTTCTTTCCTTGGCTGTTGATGGGGTTTTCTTCTCATCTCTTCATTGTGCATTTTAGATTTCTCATTAGTGTTTCTTGCCTCACTTTGTGAGCTAGATTCACCTTCAACAGATTTGTAAAAGCCAAGAACAGTTTTGATACTAGGGGATCTTTGACTACCAAGAATATCATCCAAAATCTTAGTACTATCTTGAAATCACAACAATTTATCGTTTTCTTCTAATTTACCTTTTAAGATATTCACCTCAACCTGATGTTGTTCTTCCTTTTTCAGATATTGTTTCCTTAGGTCTTCTTCAGCTTTTCTTCCTTTTTCCACTTGTTGCTTTAATTTGATCACTTCATGTTCTTGTTCTTCAAGAGCTTCTATGTTCTGCTCCTTTGATTTTTCAAGATCTTCTTTTAGAGAGAGGATCTTTGATTCAAGTCTCTGAATTGTTATGCTCTGATCTTTTACTATATCCTACAATTTCTCCCTTACCCTGGTTATTGTCTCCAATTGTTCGTTTAATTTGGTAACTTCTTCAGTTTCTGCATTCTTCTTATCATATGCCATGAGACTTCTAATGTCTTCACTATCATTGAATGAGTCATTACTTTTAACATGGGTATAATAGCTTCTATTACCTTCTTCAGACATCTTTCCTTTGTTATGAGGGCATCTAGAAGCGTAGTGACCAACTCTACCACATGAAAAGCATTTGAAAGGTAGCTTACCTTTGAACCGTCGAGTTCCCCATTCAAGATTCTTGACAAAATTTACATAATATTCTTACTCTGACATGTATCCTGATGCTTCGAATGCGGCTTCCGATGGTCCCTCTTTTCGCATCTCAAAAGCAGTTAAGATTCTGTGAAGCTGTGACATGGTGATTTTCTGCAGATTCTCCTTTTCTTCTGTGGCAGACACTTTGGAATCAAATTTAGCAGACAGGGATCTCAAAACCTTTTCAACTAAGACAACTTACTTAAATTCTTCACCCAAATTCCTCATACAATTTACAATCTCATCCATACGCAGGAATTAATTAGTTATGCTTTCATTACTATGCATCTTAAGATTTTCATACTGGATTCTGAGAGTTTGAAGCTTTGCTCTTTTTGCCTGTTCATCTCCTTCGTAGTTTATAATGATTTTGTCCCGTATTTCCTTAGCTGATTTGAAATGCATGACCTTCATAAATTCGGATTGTGTCAAACTTCCCAATAAGACAGTAACAGCTTTGGCATTGAGCTCATATTTCTTTCTCTCTGCTACATCTGTAGGAATTGCTGATGGGAATTTGTATCCACCTTCTACGATTCCCCAAACTTCTGCTCCAAGCAATTGTAGATATGTTGTGGTTCTTATCTTCAAGTGGGTAAAGTTGTTCCCATCAAAGATTGGTGGCCTGATGTGTGCCTCTCTTTCTTGATTAGCCATTCTGATGGATCTTTTCCTTAAAGCGATCAAGCTTCTTCAAAAGAACCTGCTCTGGTACCAATTGTTGGAAATAATACTGAGAGGGGGGGTGAATTAGTATTATCAAATCAGATACTTTTCATTTTTCATACTCAGATTCATATACGCGGATTCAGTTCAGTATATCCGCGTATATACGCGACTGTGTTAAATGCAACTAGCGTACATGCAATAATCTTATGATTAAGTTAGCTTATCTTTAGCAAACGCATTAGAACATTATTAACCATATTAATAGTAGTCAGGTGTAGTAAAACAGTACAGATCATCACACATGAGAAGCACACATGAACACCATGATATAAGGTGGAAACCCAATGTGGGAGAAAACCACCTGTTGCAATTCGTCTCTTTCTTCCTTTAATAAGAAACTTATTTTACAATGTACTAGTGCAGTCCTTTACCAACACACAGGCTTCAACCTGCAGAGGGCTACAACCCTCTTTTCTTCACGGACCACATTTCATAAATTTTCAGACCGGGTCCATAAGTACAAAACAATCACTGCTGCAATACAATCATCAACTTATACTTGCATCATAAATCACCTAATACTGAATCATTGAAACCCTATCATCAAAAACACATAACACAAACCAGAGCCTAGAACTCTGCAACAATCACTAGAAACCTGAAACACCAAATCTCATAATGCATACACTACTTGACTATATCAAAACCCTGTGTATACGTGCTTTCATCAAAGACAACCCACGTAAATATCTAAAGATAATTACTTATACCTTCGCTGTCATATCCAACCCAAGCCAAGCATCACAAACTGATAACCAGCAATACTATATCTTCCCACTTTGTCAGAAATCCATTCCTTGCTACTCTGTTTTGCCTAATGATCTTCTCCTTATATAGGTTAGGTTTCTCTCACTACCATGGTCCAAAACCATGTAGAAACAATACCATGGACCCAATACTTGGGATGGTCCACAAACATAGGTTCAAATACCAAGGACTAAATACCACGGACCAAAACATAATTTTTCTCACATGTACGCGCTTTTCCTTACGTGAAAGTGCGTGTATACGCATACGCGTCTTCGGAACGTCCAACCCGCGTGTATATGCCACTTTGTCACAATGAACCTGCGTATATCTCTTTCTTGACCTGATGTACTAAGATCTGTCCTCTGATTAAGTTGCCATCACCTGTATCAAACCTCTGAGTGAGTTGCCATCAAGGACAACACCTATATCATAATTCCAACACACGTCAGCCAACAATGTCTCCTTCCTTACAATGTCAAGGTAGATGAGGTATTGTGTGATGTTTCTCCTATTGAAGTTTGTGATGTATTATTGGTCCAACCATACATGTGGAAGTGACATGTTATGTATGAGTCTAGGCCTCACAATGTTATTATTACTTTGGGTAATAAGTTGTATAGGATACCATAAGTAGCACTACATACCCCCATTTCTTTGATCACTCCGAAGAAATGCAGTAATATCATTTTCGAGACTAGGAATTTTGTTTTCCTTATGATTAACCCTTAGGGCAAGAACAATATTATGGCCATGGCCTTTAGATATGTTTCCTCGACACGGGAGAAGCAAATGGAAAAGTTTGTGGACGAGCACAGTCGCATATTAACCTTGCCCATAGGGGTACTTGTACAATATCAAGTCAAGCACTCAATCGATTTGACCTCAAGCACCCCACTACCCAATGGACCTATCTATCGATGCTTTGTTCTCAACAATGATAGAATTAAGAGGTAGATTCAGCAACTATTGGAGAAAGGTAACATCAAGCCAAGTTCATCACCTTGTGGGAGCCCAATCATATTGGCATAGAATAAGGATGAGAACTGGAGACTATGTATTGACTATCGAGTGTTGAACAAGATCATCATCCAAAATAGGTATCCAGTCCACAAATCAATGACCTTCTAGACTAGCTCAAGCAGGCCAAATACTTTACCAAGATTTACTTTAAACCTAATTATCACCAGGTATCTATCAAACCCTCAAATGTGTGGAAGAATGGTTGGCCATGGCTTTCAGTTTAACGAATGGCCCTGAAACCCTCATGAGGCTGATGGATTACATGTTGCAAACCTTCACCCACTCATTTGTGGTGATGTGTTTGGATGGCATTCTAATCTTCAACAAGAGTTGGGAAGAGAACCTCCACCATATTTGATAGGTCATCGAAGCCTTGTGGAAAAAAAAGTTGAGTAATGTGGAGAAATAAACTTTTGGTATGACCCAGGTTCAATATTTGGGGTACATAATTGATGAGTGATGTGTGCATGCGGCCCAAGTTAAGATACAATTCATTTGAGATTGGCGAGCCCAAACTACTCTAAAAGAGCTCTAAAATTTTTTGGGTCTTCCCAGCCTCTATTGCAAGTTTGTGTTGTGGTTCTCTCATATCACTCGGCCTTTGTGTCAAGTCACCAAGGGAGGAGTGAAAGAAAAGATATTTTGGTATGAATCCCAACAAAAGGCATTTTCCTAGTTGAAGCATTTCCTCTACTCTCCACCAATGCTCACCTTACCATATCTGTAGAAAACATTTATGACCGAGACAAATACCTCTGACTATGCTATTGGTGGAATTCTTACTCAGTAGGTGCATCCAATGGCATATCATAGTGAGTCACTTTCCAACACAATCTGAAAGTATCCCACCTATGACAAAGAGATGTATTCCATTGTGGAGGCCTACTGACAATGAAAGCATTACATTCTATGGAAGGAAATGGTCATCCACACAGACAACCGACCCCTGTAATTCATATAGACGAAAGGGAAGTTGATGAATGATCACCATCAAAAATGGTCCACATACCTACAACAATTCCATTTGAACATTAAGTACAAGAAGGGAAACACCAAAGATGTTGCTGACTGCCTCAACCAATCACTCATCTTGGCATTGACTACTTTTATTGACTCTTGTTGACATGCGACTACAGGGTGGCCGCATCTTTACAAGAGTGATCTAGAATTTGGAAAAACATAATAGAGGCTCCTCAAAGGGAAGAAGATTCCAAATTTTCACCTCCAATATGCATTTCTATGCCACTTGGGACACATTTTTGTTCCTTCAAGTGAGTGTGGAAAGATGATTTGGGAGGTGCACTACAGTCGAGTCACTGAAAATTTCGAGTTATAGAAAATAGTGGTAGTGTTGTAGAAGTATTTTCATTAGTTGACCCTTCAATAGGATGTTGGGAAGTATATCAGTTGCTGCACTACGTGCATCATTTCTAAACCGACCATCAAGAAGCAAGGCCTATATACACCTTTGCCTATTCGTAGTTGACAATGGGAACCCATCTCCATGGATTACATGTTGGTTGTTCCTTCTACTAAGCATGGAAACAATTGCATTTTCATGGTTGCCGGCAGATTCTTTAAGATGGCCATTCTGGTAGCCTACAAGAAGAGTATCACAACATAAGGCACTGCTAAGCTCTTCTTTGAACAAGTGTGGGTGTACTTTTAGATCACACAGTCCATTATCTCAGATTGGGACAGTAGGTTCCTAAGTTCATTTGCTCAAGTCTCTCAATGTTGGATACCAATCTCACTAAATCCATGAAATTCCACCCCAAAACTGATGGCCAAACATAGGTCATCGATAGGATGATCATACTCATTTTTCACATGTAAAACTCAAAGAACCCACACACGTGGCATGAAATCCTCCCATATGTCCAGCACAACCACGAAAGAGCTCTTCATAGGTCAACTCGCCACAACCCCTTTAAGGTGAGATTGATATCCCAACCACCATGTCTGGTTGATGTGGTCATACCATTTACAGCTAAGCAAGAAGATTCAACTCATGTCTAGTCTGAAAATGACAAGGCTAAAAGCTTTATTGAGTGCATTCTGTGCATCCGCTAGGAGGTCCATGACATATTGGACACATCCAATGCTAAGTATATGCAATAATTATCTGGATTTAAACAAGAACACAAAAAATTATAGATATAATTGTATGCAGTGGAAATAATACTTCATTTCATTAATATAAAATACTGAAGTAAGCTTACAAATAGAAATGGAAATGAACTAGTCGGGTGATGATAACTTATCCTTAAGAAGAGATGTGGTGGCTACATGCCTCTAAACTTCCTTACAATGAGGCTCAAGGGCATTTTTATTATTGAACAATAATATTAAAATCTAAACAACCAAAAATCCAAACCTGAGGAGATGTAACACCAAGAGTTAATTGGCCCCATTGGGGTTAGTTGGATAGCCAACTTCCCGGGGTCGTGACCTGGTCATATTATCTTCGTTTGACATTCATGATACCCTGTTGGAAAGATCTCTCCGAGGAATATGACAAAAAATATGATTTAAATAAAAAAAATTTAGCAGTAGATTATGTAAAAAACGTCATTTAGGTCCTAAAAATAGCTCCGAAAATTTAGGACCCAAAAAACTACTAAAAATAGTAAATTGTGCTACAATTAAGGAAACTGAAAAAATTGAAAGAAACAATGGTGGAGTTCTAAGTGGAATTTGTTGGTGGCCACCAATATCCACCTAGATCATTCCTCCCCCCTTAGGAAGAAATGATCACCATTGCATTGAGTTCCTCCATGAGATGAGAAAACTTCTGTTGAACTTGGTCCCTCGTGAGCCACTTTCCCCGGTGAAGGAGTTCGCCTGTTTTGATAACTCGATACAGGTGGATCTTCTATTGTCAAGTGTGATTGATCCATGTGTCTGTGATCCAATCAGTTGCAGCTTGTTCCATGCAATCTAGAGTTAACTATGTGTGTGTGAGTTGTTCTGCAATGTCAGATGTGTCTAGTAATGGTGGAAAGTATGGCTGAAGCTGGTCCACATTGAACACTGGGTGCATTGCAAGGAATGGGGGAATGTTGAGCTCAAATGCATTGTCTCCCATCGCCTTGGTAATGTTGTAAGGACCATATCAGAGTGGTCTAAGTTTTTGATAGCTTTGGTAAGGCATTCGTTTAGAAAATGCAACGAAACTTTGTCACCCACCTGAAACTTGTGTGGCACTCAATGTTGATCATGTCATTGCCTGTACTTGGAATTTGATTTATCTAGAATTTCGTGCACCTATTTGTGGATATGTTGGATGTGCTCAATGAATATATTATCCTTATCAGTTTCGGACTAGACATGAGCTGAATCTTGCTAAGTAGCTGCAAATTGCATGGCCACATCAATGGGACATAGTGACTGAAATCCCAAGCTCACCTGAAAAGGGTCGTGGCCAGTAGAGTTGTGGAGAGGCCAGTTATAGCTATGCTGAATATAGCGGAGGCTTTGATCCCATGTGCATAGATTCTTTGAGTTGTAGATGCATGAAATGTGTACGATCATCCTGTTGACGACCTCTATCTGACCATCAGTTTGGGGATGGAATGTTGTGGACTTAGTGACTTTAGTGTCCAACATCAACTAGAAACTAGACCAAAATGTACTGAGGAACCTGTTGTCTCTATCGAAGATGATAGATTATGGGATCCTAAATTCTACCCACACTCGATTAAAGAAGAGGTTAGCAGTGGCTTCTACTGTGATATTCTTCTTGCAGACCGGCATAATGGCCATCTTCAGGAATCTTTTGACGACCACAAAAAAGCAGTCGTTTCCATGCTTAGTAGAAGGAAGGCCCAACATGTAATCCATGGAGATGGATTCCCAAGGTCGACTAGGGGTAGGCAGCAGAGCATAGAGGACTTACCTCTTGATGGTTGGTTTGGCAATGGCATAGGCAGTGCAAGATTTGATGTACTTCCAAACATCTTGTAGAAGATTCGGCCAATAGAAATACTTCTGCAGTACTACCACCTTTCTCTTGACCCTGAAATGCACAACAACCTAGCTATAGTGCGCTTCCCAAATCATCTTGGCACACTTGCTTGAAGGAACAAAAACGTGATCCATGTGGCATAACATGGTATCCTGGAGGTGAAAAGATGCAACATGTTGACCCTCCAAGAGTGTTTGGTACGTGTGGCCGAATTCAGGGTTGCTTTTGTACAAAAGTGGCCAACCAGAAGTCTCATGCCCACAAGAGTTGAGTACGATGGTTAACACCATGATCAGTGGTCGATTGAGGAAATATGCAACATTATTGGTGCTTCCCTTCTTATACTTGATATTCAAATGTACTTGTTGCAGGTATGTAGACCACTTCTACTGGCGATCATTCTGTAACTTCCCTTGCATCTGTATGAACTATAGGGGTCGGTGGTCTGTGTCGATGACTATTTCCTTTCCCAAAATGTAATGCTTCCATTGTCAGCAGACCTCCACCATGGACTACATCTCTTTATAATAAGTGTGATACTTTTGGACTGTGTCTGAAAGTGTCTCACTATGATATACCACTGGATCCCCATGTTGAGTAAGGACTACCCCAATAGCATAGTCAGAGGCATCTGTTTCAATCTCAAATGGTTTTTGCAAGTCCAGTAATGTGAGAACCGGTGCCAAGTAGAGGCAATGTTTCAACTTTGTGAATGCCTTCTGTTGAGATTGAGACAAAAAGAATTTTTCTTTTGCTCCTCCCTTGGTGGCTTGACTCAAGGGCCAAGTGATATGAGAGAATCCCAACACAAACCTGTGGTAGAAATTGGCAAGACCTAGAAATATGTAGAGCTCTATCAAAGTGGTTGGAGATGACCAATCTCGGATGACTTGGATATTTGTTGGATCCGCATGTACCCTTGTTCCTTAATAATGTATCCGAGATACTGAACCTGGGTCATGCCAAAAGTGCATTTTGTCCAAATTGGCCCATAGCTTGTGTTGTCGCAATTTTTGGAGAATTTGTTGGATGTTGTCGAGGTGCTCTTCCCAACTCTGGTTGAAGATTAGGATGTCATTCAAGTATACCATCACAAATGAGTTGGTGAATGGTTGCAAGATGTCAGCCATCAGCCTCATGAATGTTGCAGGAGCATTCGTCAACCTGAAAGGCATAACCAACCATTCAAAAAGGTTCTCCTTGGATTTGAAGGTAGTCTTCCACAAATTGAAGGGTTCGATTGGTACCTGGTGATATCCTGACTTCAATTCGATCTTTTTGAAATATTTTCCCCCCTTCAATTGGTCGAGAAGGTCATCAATCCTTCGGATCGAGTACCTATTCCAAAAAATGATATTGTTTAGTGCTTGATAGTCAATACAGAGTCTCCAAATCCCATCCTTCTTCTCTACCATCATGATCGGGTTCCCACAGGGTGATGAACTCGGCCGAATGTGACCTTTCTGCAGTAGCTCCTAAATCTGCCTCTTAATTTCGTCATTCTCCCGAATGGAGTGCCGATAGGTTGGTCCATTAGGTAGCGGTGCAGCTTAGGTTAGATTGTTGGAGTGCCTAGCCTGACAATGCAGAGACACACCACGGGGGAGGTGATGATGTCATCATACTCCTCCATGACCTTGTCCATCTGTTGTTGTCATGCGGAGGGGCCCTGTCTAGAGGTTGTGGCCACCGTCTTCTTCTTTCCCTGAGGGCGTATCATCAAGAAAACGAATTTCCCAATTTTAGAAATGAGCTTACTACATTGTTTGCAGTAACCAAAGAGATGATGGTAGGCGATGCTACCTCTGGTATCCTGTACAACTTATTTCCCAAAGTAACAATAACAGAACGAGGCCTTGACTCATACACAACATGTCACTTCCATAAGTATGGTTGGCCTAATAATACGTCACAAACATCAATGGGAGTAACATCACATAACACCTCATCCATCATGGGCTTGATGTTGTATGGAAGGCAACACTACTGGCTCACGTGAAGATCTCGTCCTTGGTGAAGCCACCCGATGGTGTACAATTACAGGTGTGTTGTGTTGGTAAGCCTAACCTCTTCATAACCTCTATCGAAATGAGGTTCTTTTGGCTCCCGCTATTGACAATGAATTGTAGCGGGGAACCCTTTACCCACATCTGGGAGTGGAAGAGGCACTCCTCCTCTGGATCTTCAGGTTCCTCCTTGTAGATCTTTATGCTGGCAATAATGGCGTTGGGCTCCGCATTGATAATCTGCTTCCCTTTTTCATTCCCTTTGTCATTTTTTGACTTAGAGTTAGAATATGCATCTGATTTTGAAGTCTTTAGCTCGGCCACTAGTGATTGCTTGACCTGACACTCACTTTTGTTGTGAGTGGAGTTCTTATGGAACTCACACCACTTTCCCGTGTCATTTTTCAACTTCGCAGTTTTGTTCTTTGCTTGTGGCTTTGGTGGGTTGTCTTGGGCCACCCTGCCTTGGCTTTTTCCTTTTCTCCATGGTTTGGGGGAACCTTTCCCCTGTTTTGGATTCACAGATCCAAAGTCCTACTTCTTCTGTTTAAACTTCTGCTCAGCCTTGACACCATATTGGTACGTCGTGCTGAGCGAGGAGGTGTCGAGGAACTCCATCTCATCCTAGATGTACCTATGTAGGCAGCCATAGTATTTGAGTACCCAATGCTGCTTAGAATCCTTGATAGCCAACTTTGTGCAAAGGGTATGAAAAATGTTGGTAAAATCCGGCACGTCTTGGTCCCTTCCCTGTCGAATTGTGGACCACTTTATGTATTTATCCTCATAGCTTCTGATAGGGTAGTACTACTCCTAAATGGAATCCCGGAATGAATTCCATGTGGGTGCAGTTGAAAATAGTGAGGCCGTACTTTCACCCTTTTTCTCGCAGTAGGTTTCCCACTAGTCCTTGATGTGGGGGGTGGCTTTGAGAAGAGCGAAAGTAATCTTTTCCCGACCAGAAAAATCATGAACACAAAAATACCCTTATAGAAGATTTAACCATTTATCTACAACATCCACATCTATCTGACCCTCAAATACAAGAATGTCAAAGTTAGCTTGTACCTTAAAGGGTGTGGCATTTCCAGAGTAGCTGGAGGAAGTAGATGTGTCACCCCTGGGTAGTCGGTGAAGGATTTGGGCAAATTTGTCCATCATCGTGTTCCTTTCTTGCTCAAGGGCCTCTTCGAGCAAGATTTCTATAGGATCTCCTTCCTGCTCATATCTCTTTTCATCTGCCATGTGAGGTGGTCGGGATTTATGAGGCTGGTCTTGTAAAGGTTTGACCAGTTCAAGCCCTAACTCCTTATATCCTAAACTCGTTGGGGACAAACAAAGAAAAATAGAGAAAGAGTGGAATGCTATGATGCCACTGATCCAGATTTAAGCAAGAACGCAACAAATTACAATTATAACCATAAATACAAAGATGCAGGAGAAATAATACTTCATTTCATTAATGTAAAATACTAAAATATGCTTACAAACAGAAATGGAAATGAACTAGCTTGAGAAATGGTAGCTTACATGCCTCTAAACTACCTTACAATGAAGTTCAAGGGCCTTTTTATTATTGAACAATAAGAGAAAACCATAAACAACCAAAACCTTAACCCGAGGAAATGTAAAACTAAGAGTTTATGGGCCCCGTTGGGGTTACTTGGACATCCAACTTCTCGGGGTCGTGACTTGGTCATATTATCTCTGTTTGACGTGCATGATACCCTATTAGAAAGACCTATCCGAGGACTACGGTGGAAAAGATGATTTTATAAAAAATTCACTAGCGGTAGATTTCCAAAAAAAACGTTGTTTAGGGGCTCAAAACGGCTCTAGAAGTTTAGGACCCAAAAAATTGCTAAAAATAGTAACTATGCTACAATAAAGAAAAATGAAAAAATTGAAAGATAAAATGGTGAGGCTCCAAGTGGAATTGGCAGGTGGCCACCAAAATCCACCTAGATCAAGTGACATGGTCAACATTGGGTACCAGACAAGTTTGAGGTGGGTGGAAAAGTTGGGCAACATCTACAGAAGGAACTCCTCACAGGGCCCCTCCGTAAGCTTTACTCACTATGATATGGGCCATACACCATCACCAAGTATGTAGGGGATAATTCCTTTGATCTCAAAATTCCACCGTTCCTTGGTCTGCACATAGTATTTAATGTCCACTGCCTTAGACCATACTTTCCACCCTTATTGGACACATCCGACATTGGAAAATAATTCACACCAACGTAGTTAAACCTAAACTAGATGGAACAACCATGAATGATTGGATCTTGGACACGTATATTAATAACACTCTCGAATAGAGGATCCAACTTTATTGAGTTTTTAAGGAAATCCAACTCCTTGACAAAGGAAATTAATTCCCCAGGGACCAGGTTCAACATAAGTTTCCTCACCTCATGGAAGCTCTGCATTCAATGGGAATAATTTCTTATTAAGGAGGGAGGACTATTCCAAGTGAATATTGGTGGCCAGCTACCTATTCCACCTATACCTCCAATCGGTTTCATTAGTTTCCTTATTTATAGCAACATTTACTATTTTTAGCAGTTTTTCGGGTCGTGAACTTCCAGAGCCATTTTGATCCCCTAAACAGTGTTTTTTTAGGCCCTTAGTAGACCCATAGTTTATGGTAAGGGCCTATGGAAAAACTTGTAGTACTCATATAGATATTTCCAATGAGATATCATACATGCCAAACGGAAATAATATGAACAAGTTACGACCCCAGGAAGTTGGTTGTCCATCTCCTAACGTTAGGTATTTCATTTTTTAGGGTTTTACATTATTGTTTAATAATAAAAAGACCCTTGAGCCTCATTGTAACACAGTTGAAAGGCATGTACCTGCCACATCTCTTTTCAAAGATAAGCTACCATCGTGCGAGATAGTTTATTTCCATTTCTGTATGTAACAATATTTTAATATTTTGATCTTAATGAAATGAAGTTTTATTTTTGCTACATCTCTGTGGTTATGTATATATCAGTATTTTTTTGAGTTCCTATATAAGTATACATCATTTATTTATTAAATACCAACAACTGAATACACGAGAAAAACTTCACAAAACAAACCTTTGGCGCAAACTTTGAGATTCTTTGACATCATCAATTTATGACATGCTGATATCATTCAAGCCACCTGCATTCTTCTATATGGTGACAGATGTTAACTAAATTTAGTCCACTAGGCCATCCAAAAATGAAAAAACTTCCTCCCACATCTCCTCCATACGACCACGTCACACTGATGTCATCTGCCATGTTTCCTGTACCGAGTCCCACATAGGTTCAGGTCAGCTGTCCAGGCTTCATTTTTCCTACTAAACTTTTTTTCCCTTCCTGACCTCTGACTGGTCTGACTCAAACTCCCGACTTGACTGACTAATGACTACCAACTTGGAGCTAGTCCAACATATGTTAGGGGTTTGGGTAGGGTCTGGGCTTTGTTCTCCTGCTTACTTTTCTATGTGGCCTAACTTCTAGCTATTCCTCACTCACTTATGTCCCAACCTTAGCTCAAAATATGCCTAAGTCCTTAGGAAATGAGCTTTTCTATCTTCCAAATGTGACTGACTATAACTCGTTATCTATGAGGGCTTTTACATAGTCCACCACACGATTGGAAATTTCTTCCAGATCACTATATTTCTATGCCATAACTAAGGTAATCTAACTAAAAACATGGGATAAAAATACCTCCATAGTGTGAGCCTCCCCGACCATCATAGTCACCTTTTTATGGATTCTCCAATAAGCTAGTTACTTCCATGATTCTCTACATAAAACTGCAACAACCATGGGGCCCCCCTGGAAAATATGCTCATCAATGCCAACAATTTTTTCCTTTATCCTTGGTGCTAGTCCATTTGAAATCAATTCCAATATAGTGAGTTCCACCAACCATCTAGACATTGCCCACTATCGAACTCTTCTCTCCTCTCTCCGTGACTCTCTCTGCATATCTATATTGTCACTACATCTCTCTCCACCTCCATATCTCTATGTCTTTGTTCTTCCCTCCCTCTCTCTCCCCCTCCCATATCTCTCTTTCTCCCTCTCTCCTTCTCTCTCTCTCTATCTGCCTTCCTTTCCTTCCCTCTCTTTCTCACAACCCTCTCTTACTCTCTGCCTCATTGATATCTATCTATCTATCTATCTATCTATCTATCTATCTATATAGATATATATATATATGTGTGTGTGTGTGTGTGTGTGTATCTCGTTCATGCCACCCTCTCTCCCCCCTCCATATTTATGTAATCCTCTCACACTCTTCTACTTCTCTCCCTTGATCTATCGCCTCTCCTTCTCTCCTCTTCCCTCCTCTCATCTCTCCCTAACTCTATCTCCATCCACCTCTTGTCATTCCCTCTCTCTCTCCACCTCTATCTCACTATGTATTTCTTCTTCTCTTCCTCTCTCTCCCCTTCCAAGTTTGTCTCTCCTTTCCTCCATATCTACTCTCTCATCCCTCATCTCTTTCTCTTCCTTTCTCTCTCCCTCTATTTTCTTCCCCATCTCTCTCTCTCTCTCTCTCTCTCTCTCTCTCTATTCTTGCTCTATCACTATCTCCCTCCCTCTTTACTTCCCTCTCTCCCATCCATTTGAAACACTCTATCTCTTTATCTCTATTTCTCAAATAAGCCTCTATCTCCCCTCCATCAATATGATAAAGAATTGTCACTCTATGTAATCAATAATATATGGAATGTCTAATATAATAATACTTATAAAATATATGATTTATTATTATAATATATTGCAATAAAAATAATTAATACTATTTACTATTATACCAATAATAATATATAAAGAAATAACATGATAAGAAACAATAATATCATAACATTACATTATAGACATACCAATTTCATTTCATCAAATTGGTTGCTTTGTATCTTACATTTTACATTATTTGATATTTTACAATTTCCATTTTCCATTTGACATTATATTTTACATTTTACATTTTTGGTTTTGCATTTTATATTTTACGTTTATATGTGTTTTAGTTTCAATATTAATTAAAACAGCGAAGAAGAATTTATTTATTTATTTGTTTATTTGTTGTACATATTTTAACATAAATTCTTTTTTTTTTACATACTTATATTATACACGCACATCACTTACATTATTGAGCCGAGAGGCTCATTCTACAATCCATCACTTACATTATTGAGAAAAGAGTCTAATTCTACAATCCAATATGAGAGCATTATGTAATTCCATCCATGCTCAACTTGGAGTTGATACATGTCCATTAAAAAAATACTTTTAATGAAGAAAAAATGTTGGCTATAAAACAAAAGTAAATTATTATATATATATTGTTAGTTTTAATTGAGAATACTAAAAAACATTAATAATCACATACTTATTGTGCTCACCTAGTTCCTTGATATTTCAATTTCACTCTAGATTAATGATGTTTATGTTAAATAATATAATTTTATATAACTTTAGAGAGATAAAATAATTATATATAAAAAAAAAACTATTTCTCTTATAAATATTTCAATATAGAACTTAAATAAATTGCTTCAATGTCCATGTTGACTAATATATTTCAATATGAAATTTATATATTTGTGTGTGTTAGTGTTTACCTTAGTAATATATTTCAATACTCAAAACATAAAAAAAATTAAAGGTAAAAAAAATTGAGTTATTTCTTAATATGAGGAAAATGTGTAACTTTATCAATTTAAACCACTATAGATCCATCTTAATCACAAATTTATCAAATACTAAATTGATTAAATATTTCAACATGTAAATCTTTTTTAAAATTTTATATTCTAAAAAGAAGTTTGGATATAATGAGATTTAATCCCTCTACGCTCTCGATAGGTTCATGACTAAGATGCATCTATACTAGTGTCTACTCCTCTCCCCTATATTAGAATGTATATGGAACTTTTTCATGTGGCAATATATATCTAAAAATCTACTGATATGAATTACATATTTTTAACACAATACTTATTTTCTACTCACAACATATACGATTTTAGGATATATATTATTATTTATGATTCACATTTCTCTTTTCCTACTCTCATCTCAAAAGTTGTGAGAGTGTCTAGCAACTGGTCCATCGTGAGACTCTTTAGATTAGGCATCACCTCGATGGCAAGATTTTGGAATTAAATCTAATAGTTAGATATATTAAGACCTTTTGTACAATAATATCTTCTTTATATCTTCAGCAAGCCCTTTAATCATATTTGTTACTTCATGAACTCTAAGAAAGTTCCTTTCTATGCTTTATTCTTCACTCATTCTTAAGCTTTCAAACATGATTCACAAGGTTTAAATTTTGGCCTGCTTGACTTTCTCATCTCCTTCATGACTCTCATTGAGCTTAGCCCAAACTTCATTAGTAGACTTCTAGTGCATAACTTTAACAGGTTCATATTGACTAAGGCTAAATAGAATGACATTCTTGTCCTTATCATTACCTCCATACACCTTCTTACCATATGCATCTGTGGGAGGGAAATTAGGGACAACATAGTATATCAAAACAAAGCTCCAAATATCTACTCCCAGGGACATGAGATAGGCTTCCATCCTTACTTTCCAAAGGGCATAATTTGTCTCAATGAAGATTAGTTCCTCTTTTGAGTAAGCATCCTGACTCTCTTGTCGAGACATAATTCCTTATGGATCTACCTTCCAATGGCTAACTTGTTCCTGAGGGAACTTGGCTTTGATACCAATTGTTGGAATAATAAATTATTGAGAGGGGGGTGAATCAGTAATAGTGAAGTTCTTAAAACTTCAAGTCTCAGACTTTTAATTATTTTCACTATTGTCAGTTAGTTGTGAGAGCATTCATACACAATACAAATGAAAATTATGATAAGGAATTCACATTTACATATAATCCATGACATGAGAAACATACTTATATTGACACATGTATTTTCACATGGAAACCCAAAGGGAGAAAACCACCAATTTATTTTTTGTTATAATGTAAATAAAGCACCTAATTAATTCCATCAATTTGTTTGTGAGCACCCAATCACTAGAGGCCCCAACACCCTCAAGATATAAAGCCACTACTTTCTAAGAGGCACCAAACTCTTATGAATGTAGGCCACTACCTACTTTATGCACTTTTCTACGTTTCATATAATTTTTAAACAAAAAATTGATGGAAATGCATATACATAGAAATACAAATTTGGTATCTTCCAGTATCAGTTTCTTTCTTTTAGTTCCCCCAGTCTCCTTTAAACTATTCTCTCGACTAGTTAACTCACCCAAATCTCAGCCCTATGATACACTATCTCTCAGTGACACTTAGTTCAGTAACACACCCATAACACTAAACACAATAACTCGTAACAATTCAACATTCCCCCATTGTTGCATAACTACTCTCCATTATCTTTTTCCTCGACTGTACAGTGAGTGATATTGTCTGTATTATATTTGTACATGTTAGTGTGCTAGAACAAGGTATGATTTGTTGTTCCTCAATCAGGTTGATTGGACACTTCAACAAGGCTCCCCATTCTATTATAACTTTTCTTCTCAGTCACCAAAAATGATTGCATATAGAGGATGAACTTTTGTGTGATTCCTTATGCTGAGAATTACTTCTTAGTAAAACCATGCACTCTAGAGAGGCATTCCATGGATACAATTTGATCCTGTTTAAAATCCTATACCTCAAGCGTGGATTTTTGTTTCAATTCGAGATCTTTTGCACTCATCTATGTTTTTCACTTACTTCTTCATGGTATGTAAGAAAATATCAGGGAAGGATGGTTTTCATTTGACCGAGGATCATTAAATTTCTCCTACAAGACGAGGTCCTCGCTCCGTTTTCCATGCTTTCTATAGTTACCATTAATACCGACACTAGCTCTATTCCTCTACCACAATTAATGAAGTCACCAATAACATAGGAATACCATGCAAAACTAATTCATGGACACACCTTTCAATGTTTTTCTGGAGGTCGTGAGTAGGCCCAATTTTCCTGCTTGTGTGCCTGTACTAGCCTCAACCCACAACTTATCCATAGGCTCGACTTGGATGTAGGCCCAACTAGGGACCTTTTCCATTATTTCAACTCATTTTATTCATTAAAAACCAACAATTGAATACACGGGAAAAAATTCACAAAAACAAAACTTTGGTGGAAACTTCAAGGTTCTAACACATCATTAGTTTGTAGCATGATGACATCATCTAGGCCACATGGCTCCTTCTGTATGGTGACATATGTCACCTAAATTTGATCCACTGGGCCATCCATAAATGTCAAAATTTCTTGCCACATGTGCTCCATACTACCACGTCAAGTTAACGTCATTTACCACATTGCCTATATCGGGTCGGACAAAGGTTGTGGGTTGGGAGTTGGGGATTTTTTCTTCCTACCAAACGTTGTTGCATTATGTGACCTCTGACGGGTCTGAATACACCAAACTACTAACTTGGAGTTGGTCCCACTCAGGTCAGGCGTCTAATGGGGGGGCGTTGCTCTCATGCTTAGTCTGCTATGTTGGCTGACCTTTGACTAGGATCAACTCACCTAAGTATTGACCTTGAAAATTTCCCAAGTCTTGAGTGAATGAGATTTTATGTCTGCCAACTTCAATTGACTATAACTCGTGATCCATAAGGCCTTTTTTAGATTTCAACATACCATTGTAAATCTCTTCCACAACATTATCCATCTATGCCATAATGAAGAGAATATGAACGAGAAACATGCATCATAAATACCACGAAACTCTGGGACTCCTTGGTTATCATAGTCCTATTTTTATGGGTTCTCAAGTAAGATAACTACTATGATGATTCTCTATAGAATAATACAACAACTGTAGGACTCCCCTTGAACATCATGCTCATCAATGCCAACAGGTGTTGCTTCTCTCCTTAGTGCTAGTCCAATTGACATCAATGCCAACATAGTGAGATTCACCAACCATCTAAACATTGCCAACTGTCCAACACTTCTCTCCTCTCTCCCTCGCTCTCTCCACATATCTCCATTGTCACTACATATATCTCCTCACCTTGATACATCTATGTATTTTTTCTTCTATCCCTCTCTCTCCCCCTCCAACTCCATCTCTCTCTCCCACCCTCTCTCCTTCTCTATCTCTCCCCTCCTCTCTCTCTTCCTTCCTCTCTTTCGTTGTCTCTCTCACCACCCTATTTTACTCTTTGCCTCTATGATCTCTCTCTCTCTCTCTCCCCCCCCCCTCCTTCCAACTGTATTTCACCCTCTCACACTCTTCCACTTCTCTCTCTCTCCCCTCTCCTTCTCTCTCTCTTCCCTCCTTCTCTCATCTCTCCCTAACTCTCTCTACATCCCCCCTTGTCATTCAATTTTTCTCTCCATCTCTATCTTACCATGTATTTCTTCTTCACTTCCTATCTCTCCCCTCCAAGTCCATCTCTTTGTCAATCCCTATCTCCTCTCTCTTCCCTCCTATATTTCTCTTCCTTTCTCTCTCTCCCTCTCTCCCCCTTCAAGCCGTGTCACTATCTCCCTCCCTCATTCCTTCCCTCTCCCCCCTCCTATTCACACACACTCTCTCTCTATTCATATTTGTCTCTCAAATAACCCTCTATATCCCCTCCATCAATATGATCAAGAATTATCACTCTATGTAATCAATAATATATGGAATGTTTAATATAATGATACTTTTAAAAGAGATGATTATCATTATAATATATTGGAATAAAAATAAACAATATTATTGCGTATTATACAAGTAATAATATATAAAGAAACAACATGATAAGAAACAATAGTATCTTAACTTTACATCATTGATAAACCAGATTCATTTCACTGAATTAATAGCTTTGGACCTTACATTTTACATTACATATCATTTTATATTTTTTGTTTTGAATTTTACATTTTACATTTATATATGTTTTACTTTCAATATTAATTAAAAGAAATAAGCAAATTCTATTTATTTATTTTACATACATATTTTCCTAGAAATTAAAAGATCATTGACATACATACATTATTCATACACATCACTTACATAATTGAGTAGAAAGACTCATTCTACAATCCATTATGAAAGGGTTGTGTAATTCCATCCATGTTGAACTTGGAGTTCACACATGTGCCTTAAAACAATACTTTGAATGAAGAAACATTGTTGGCTATAACAAAAGCCTAAATGATTATGCATATATGGTTAGTTTTAATTGAAATCATTATAAAAACATTAATAATAGCATACCCATTGTGCTCACCTAGTTCCCTCATATTTCACTTGTATTGTTTATGTTAAATAATATAATTTTATGTAACTTTAAAGAAAAGAAAAAAACTATTCCTCTTATAAATATTTCACTATAGAACTTAAATACATTGCTTCAATATCCATATTAACTAATATATTTCAATATGAACTTTATATGTTTGTATGTGTTAATGTTTACTTTAGTAAAATATTTCAATCTTTAAAAGATAAATGTAATTAAACTTAAAACAATTTAGTTACTTCTTAATAAGAAAAAAATGTGTAACTCATACAATTTAAACATCAATTTAAACCATTATAAATCTATCCTAATCCAATCCTAATCCAAGATTTATCAAACACTAAATATATTAAATATTTTGATTTGTAAATCTTTCTCAAATTTTATATTTAAAAAAAATATATTTAAAAAATACATATAATACGAGTTAATGAGATTTAATCCACGTCCTCCCCTCCACTATATTAAAGTGTATAGGAAACTTTTCCATATGGCGATATATATCTAAAAACTTAATGATATGAATTACAGATTTTTAGCACATTATTTATGGTCTACCCACAGCATATACGATTTTGGGATATACATCATTGATACAACATTTGTAAATGTACAGTTTTGGGATATACATCATTGATATGCTCCTTTCCTCATGATGGGTATCTGCGCTTCCACCAGTTGTCCAACTTTTGACAACGAGTCGGGCCGCAAAAATCTTTCGGACATATAAAGACAAAGGAGTTGTTTATAATGCGATTTTTTGGAGATTTTAGTGACGGAATCCGGTGAAAGAAATGAGTTTAAATCTTGATTTTTAGCAGTTAAAATAGTTTTTTAATTACATATTTGGATTCAGCGCCCTGAAAAATCTCTGGGAGCCATTGATTGTGCAGAAACTAGTTATTCCAATGAATTACTGCCAAATTTTGACCAAAAAATTCTACCAAAAAACTTTCAAAAAATCAAACTACTGCGAAAAACAAACAACAAATGAATATCACACGTTTAGAACACTGAGCACCGACTATGCACGCAGTGGAAAGTCGATTATATGGCATTTTCTACTTATTAACTCTCTCCTCGTCATGGTCGAACACTCAGTGTACGCGTGCCCAACGAAAAGTGCGTTTTCTACCTCTATGTCGCTGGATGAAACATGCTTTTTTCATAAAATATTTGGAAAACGATTACACGCTTGAGGATGCGTTTCCTACTTACCAACTCTCTGTTATTGCATCAAAAAGGGAGTGTTGTCTATAAAATATTTGGAAAACAGTAACATCTGTGCAAGGAGATCGGCTACTTTATCCATTAGAAAATTATCAATTGCATGGGCCCGTCGTGATATTTCCTGATCAAGGAAATGGAATCATTTTTATCCTTTCACAATGAATCAAGGAATTTTTATCATTTTTATTGCATCAAAAGTGGTCTCTATAAAATATTTGGAAAACAGTGACATGTGTACACCTAGGTCGGCTACTTTGTCCTCTCGCAAAGTATCAATGGGCCGATCCTGTTCTTTCCTGATTAAGGAATTAGAATCATTTTTATTATTTGAATCTTGATCTCAGTTACTATTGCAATTGAAGTGAACAAAAGAATTAAACAGAATCTAAGTAGGAGAATAACAATCATTTTTTTATTTATCTGAATTAAATTCAGTTAACTTATTTAAATTTGGTAGTAAGCTAAGTGATCTGATTGTGTGGAAAATTCCATAGTTAAGAGTGCTTGAGCCAGAGGCGATTTGTGATGGGTGACCTGCCGGGAAGTTCTGGTTATAGGATCCTGGAAGTGATGATTGATGCTATGTGATTCATTTCACTAGTTTCAATCCTACTTTTTCACCCATGTGAGCATCACACAATGCAATGAGTGCTAAGTAGACTATTCAAAAATCATGAGAAATTACTCAATTACATAACGTCTCATTCAAATGGTCATAAATGGATGACTTACTTAAAACAATTAAATCCCAAAAATAATATTTAATATAATGCATTTGCGAAAACTCCAAATCTTGAATCATACTTTTATGTTATTAATATTTAAAAATAACTAATCCAATTTTATTAATATTTAAAACATTGCAAAGTGTTTTATTCTCATGTCAATTAAATTATATAATTAACAACATAATCAAACTCCTATATTTTTATTATGAGAAAACTAAGAACAAAAACGAGGATTTCAGGAGTAGATATAATAACTTCATGCCAATGTGATATACCTCAATTCGAATACTTTGTTTCATGGTTATATTTGGATATATTTCCTCACCTAAAAATATTAGGAATAATTTTGAATTTTTAGGGTGGGGTTATAATCTATTTATAATATTTTTTGTAGTAATTAAGTTTTACATTTTTTCCCAATTTAATTACATAAGCTTTTAATTTTAATTATCATATTTTTTAATTTTATTAATAATTGAGAGTGGTATTTTCATTTATTTTTTTAGTGATGATATTAAAGGGAGAGAGAATTATTAGAGTAAGTTGTGATGGTCCAAGTAATGGAAAGAAAGCAATTGGTGGCTCATGAAAGGAGATGTGTGGAAGTACCATGAAGATTGACCATTAATGTGGAAAAGTGATGAGGTGTTGCTATCAATCCCAAAGGGAGAGATTGCTGGACAATTGACATTGTTTGTTTCGCTAGTGGAAGTTGTCTCTCAAATAACCCTCTATATCCCCTCCATCAATATGATAAAGAATTATCACTCTATGTAATCAATAATATATGGAATGTTTAATATAATGATACTTTTAAAAGAGATGATTATCATTATAATATATTGGAATAAAAATAATCAATATTATTGCGTATTATACAAGTAATAATATATAAAAAAACAACATGATAAGAAATAATAGTATCTTAACTTTACATCATTGATAAACCAGATTCATTTCACTGAATTAATAGCTTTGGACCTTACATTTTACATTACATTTCATTTTACATTTCTGGTTTTGAATTTTACATTTTACATTTATATATGTTTTACTTTCAATATTAATTAAAAGAAGTAAGCAAATTCTTTTTATTTATTTTAGGTACATATTTTCCTAGAAATTAAAAGATCATTGACATACATACATTATTCATACACATCACTTACATAATTGAGTAGAAAGACTCATTCTACAATCCATTATGAAAGGGTTGTGTAATTCCATCCATGTTGAACTTGGAGTTCACAGATGTGCCTTAAAACAATACTTTGAATGAAGAAACATTGTTGGCTATAACAAAAACCTAAATGATTATGCATATATGGTTAGTTTTAATTGAAATCATTATAAAAACATTAATAATAGCATACCCATTGTGCTCACCTACTTCCCTCATATTTCACTTGTATTGTTTATGTTAAATAATATAATTTTATATAACTTTAAAGAAAAGAAAAAAAAAACTATTTCTCTTATAAATATTTCACTATAGAACTTAAATACATTGCTTCAATATCCATATTAACTAATATATTTCAATATGAACTTTATATGTTTGTATGTGTTAATGTTTACTTTAGTAAAATATTTCAATCTTTAAAAGATAAATGTAATTAAATGTAAAACAATTTAATTACTTCTTAATAAAAAAAAATGTGTAACTCATACAATTTAAACATCAATTTAAACCATTATAAATCTATCCTAATCCAATCCTAATCCAAGATTTATCAAACACTAAATATATTAAATATTTTGATTTGTAAATCTTTCTCAAATTTTATATTTAAAAAAAATACATATAATACGATTTAATGAGATTTAATCCACGTCCTCCCCTCCACTATATTAAAGTGTATAGGAAACTTTTCCATATGGCGATATATATCTAAAAATTTAATGATATGAATTACAGATTTTTAGCACATTATTTATGGTCTACCCACAGCATATACGATTTTGGGATATACATCATTGATACAACATTTGTAAATGTACAGTTTTGGGATATACATCATTGATACAGGATTCGTAAATGTTTTGTAATAATGTTGTTGATGCTCAAAGTTTTGGGATATACATCATTGATATGCTCCTTTCCTCATGATGGGTATCTGCGCTTCCACCAGTTGTCCAACTTTTGACAACGAGTCGGACCGCAAAAATCTTCCGGACATAGAAAGACAAAGTAGTTGTTTATAATGTGATTTTTTTGGAGATTTTGGTGACGGAATTCGGTGAAAGAAATGAAGTTAAATCTTGATTTTTAGCAGTTAAAATGGTTTTTTAACTACATATTTAGATTCAGCGCCCTGAAAAATCCCTGGGAGCCATTGATTGTGCAGAAACTAGCTATCAAACTTGGGATTCCAATGAATTACTGCCAGATTTTGACCAAAAAATCCACCGGAAAAACTTAAAAAAATCGCATTATAGACTACTGCGAAAGACAAACAACAAACGAATATCACACGTTTAGAACACTGAGCACCGACTATGCACGCAGTGGAAAGTCGATTATATGACATTTTCTACTTATCAACTCTCTCCTCGTCATGGTCGAACACTCAGTGTACACAGTTCCAACGAAAAGTGCGTTTTCTACCTCTATGTCGCTGGATGAAACATGCTTTTTTCATAAAATATTCGGAAAACGATTATACGCTTGAGGATGCGTTTCCTACTTACCAACTCTCTGTTATTGCATCAAAAAGGGAGTGTTGTCTATAAAATATTTGGAAAACAGTAACATCTGTGCACGGAGATCGGCTACCTTATCCACTAGCAAATTATCAACTTCATGGGCCCGTCGTGATATTTTCTGATCAAGGAAATGAAATCATTTTTATCCTTTCACAATGAATCAAGGAATTTTTATCATTTTTATTGTATCAAAAGTGGTTTCTATAAAATATTTGGAAAACAGTAACATGTGTGCACGTAGGTCGGCTACTTTGTCCTCTCGCAAAGTATCAATGGGCCGATCCTGTTCTTTCCTGAGTAAGGAATTAGAATCATTTTTATTATATGAATCTCGATCTCAGTTACCACTTGCAACGGAAGTGAACAAAAGAATTAAACTGAATCGAAGTGGGAGAATAACTATCATTTTTCTATTTATTTGAATTAAATTCAGTGAATTTATTTAGATTAGATTTGGTAGCAAGTTAAGTGGCTTGATTGTGTGGAAAGCTTCATAGTTAAGAGTGCTTGAGTTAGAGGCGATCTGAGATGGGCGATCCGGGATGGGTGACCTGCCTGGAAGTCTTAGTTACATGGTCTTGGAAGTGATGATTGATGCTATGTGATTTATTTCACTAGTTTCAATTCCACTTCTTCACCCCTATGAGCATCACACGATGCAATGAGTACTAAGTGGACCATTCAAAAATCATGAGATGCAATGAGTACTAAGTGGACTATTCAAAAATCATGAGAAATTAGTGAGTTACCTAATCTCTCATTGAAATGATATAGATGAATGACTTACTTAAAGCAATTGAATCTGAAAAATATATAATACATTTGCAAAAACTCCAATACTTAATGGAATCATACTTTTATGTTATTAATATTTAAAAATAACTAATCCAATTTTATTAATATTTAAAACATGGCAAAGTGTTTTATTCTCATGTCAATTAAATTATATAATTAACAACATAGTCAAACTCCTATATTTTTATTATGAGAAAACTAAGAACAGAAAAGAGGATTTCAGGAGTAGATATAATAACTTCATGCCAATGTGATATACCTCAATTCGAATACTTTGTTTCATGGTTATATTTGGATATATTTCCTCACCTAAAAATATTAGGAATAATTTTGAATTTTTAGGGTGGGGTTATAATCTATTTGTAATATTTTTGTAGTAATTAAGTTTTACATTTTTTCCTAATTTAATTACATAAGCTTTTAATTTTAATTATCATAAATTTTTAATTTCATTAATAGTTGAGAGTGGTATTTTCATTTATTTATTTAGTAATGATATTAAAGGGAGAGAAAATTATTAGAGTAAGTTGTGATGGTCCAAGTAATGGAAAGAAAGCAATTGGTGGCTCATGCAAGGAGATGTGTGAAAGTACCATAAAGATTGACCATCAATGTGGAGAAGTGATGAGGTGTTGCCATCAATCCGAAAGGGAGAGATTGCTGGACAATTGACATTGTTTGTTTCGCTAGTGGAAGTTAGCATGTTGGTACTGATGTCAACAGTCATGCTAGGAGATCAAGTTGGGCAGTTGGCATTGCATTACAATTAGCAAGTGTGTTGACGTTGATGTAAACAAGATCAACATGGATGTATGTACTAGTGTGATGTTAGGCAAGACAACATTGATGTCCACATGGCTAACTGTGACAGAAATAGATGCTAGCATTGATATGTTTGGTGTATCAAGGTCAGGGGGAGTCCTCTTGTTGTTGCAGTCTTTGGTAGAGAATCACCATAGTAGTATGCCTATTTGAAAAGCCATAAAAATATGGCTATGATGGTTGGGGTCCAAGAACTTGGAGGAGACTTTGGCTCAAGAGATCAACTCAGATAATCCTTTAGTTAGCACAGTTGGTTAGTGCCCAGAAATATATTTTTAACAATATCTAGAATTCCATAAATGGCGATCAGGCTCAAAAGTAATTGATAGTTGAAGTAAGGGTCTTGGAGTCCATAGGAGTAGGCCAGATTTTCGAACGAGGCAAGCAAGCCAAATTTCGGACCCCAAATTTCAACACCTCAGGATGTTGAAGAGTCGAAGAGAAGGAAGAATATCGGGGAGTAGGCTCAGCATAGACACCACGGATATGAGAAGGTTAGCATAGCAGAACCTCGAACGTTCGGAACTTTAGGTCTTTAGAACCTCGTACCCTCTTATATATTGATTTCTTTGAAAAGCACCAAGGGTTGCGAGGAGGAGTAATTACAAAGGAATTATTTTGCATAACCAAGGACTAAGGAATCCTTTCTCCCTCCTCGGGCATAACACATTGCAACAGGTCATTGACCTTGAGGAAGTTGACAGTGGAAGATGACGTCTGAATGACATGGTTGCATTGAGGACATGTGGCAGTCAGTTTCATCATTATCAGGTGGCCTAGTGGGGCAAACCTTGGTGACATGTGTCACCACTAAAGAGATGCCACATGGCTTGATGATGAGAGCATGATCTCGTCTCAAATGCCGGAATATCCGAGGTTAGGATTTCATAACTTCTCCGTAATTTCTTTTTGAAAATGCCTCGATACAGAGAGCTCCAATGTTGTTGGTGCTTGGTTGTTCAAGCCCAAAGAACCAAGGTCGTATTAAATACTAAGCACCTAAGTACTATGGAGATGCCACTTGTATTGAAGGTTGGAGATTTTAGGAACTCCTCTATAATTGTAATTTGAAGAAAATTCTCATACCAGGGGCTTCCGATGTGATTAGCATTTGGTCGTGGAGACTGAATGAACCAAGCACGTAGAGGAATGGCTAGCACCTAAGTGCTATGGAGCATACCAAAGGCTAGAGATTTCATAGCTCCTACATAATTGAATTTCAAGAAAGACCTTATACAAGGAGCTTCCAATGATTGTTGTTGTTTCGTCGCGGAGACCCAAAGAACCAAGGTCATAGAGCGATAACACAAAGAGATTAGCCCTGATCGGTCCTTAAGGGCTTAACACCTAAGCGTTATGCTAGTGGTCACAACACCAGGTCGTATGATTTAAAAGAATAAGGGACGACGCAAAAGGAGATACATGCCAATAAGAATCCCATGATTTCATAATGTACAACCATAATAAGGTTATGATATGTGGGGCTCTGAAATACCAATGTAGTGGTGTATGAAGCTGCCAGTCACAACACATAGTCCCATGGTGTAAAATAGTGGCGAGTGAAGAAAAAGGGGCTAAAGGCCAATCAAAATATTGTGATTTTGTCAATTCACATTAATAAAAGCCATGATATGTGGAGCTCTGATATTGCATACAGAGGAGTATGAAGGATGAATGGGTTAGAAACTAAAGAGTAAATATGCATAGAAAGAGTTGGTTGATTGAATCAATAGCGACTGTCGTAGGGAGGATATAGTGAGAGAGAGGACCAAGGTTGCACAAGATGAAATAATGGATTCTATTAGTGAGTTGAGACAAGCCATCCCTGATCTTATGTGCATGCTACAAGGGATTGAATGAAGATCAAAGCCTCTGGTAGAGGATATATATTCATAGAAGGAACAAGAGCCTCATTGGAAGTGTGCATGATTTTCTAAGCATTTATGTCTCAGCATGGGAACACTTAGGTCCCCATTCTCATATTTAATGCAATGACATATTTCAAGAAATAGATGCAACAATAGGATGGGGAAGCCATACAAGACTACACTCGGGTAGTGTGAATTGCAGAGGAATGGCTGACAGAGACAACATCGATCATAGTGTTTCATGAAACAAAATTGAATATTGCAGGTGAGCAAGGTGGGGCAAGCAACACTTTTGACATTAAGTTGTGGGGAGAGCTATTTGCATGTGTGTGCACTGGTGAGGAGAGGTTCTGCGATACTATGCTAGAGACAAAGCTTGAGGGTGCCTATGCAGAGGAAAAAGAGCTCGAGAGAGGCTGCATTATTATGTGAGAGGCCAACAAGGACTAGTGAACAAAAGAGGTTGAGAAGATTTTGTGGAAAATAAGGGGTCGAGTGTTGAATGTATGTTGTTGAGAATGAGGGTTAAGAGCTAAAGTATTATGCTGCAGCGTGGATCGAGTCTTCTATTCACTGGGTATTAGAGCATGTTATTGAGCAGAACATTGGGTTGCTATAGAGTGAGCATAGGGCATATAATGTTACATGGGCCAAGGGAAGAAAATAACAAAGAGATAAAAATAGGCAGAGAGCCTATCAATTACAATGAATAGTAAGTTTTCTTTTGAGTGTGGGTTGGAGCCTACATACAGGAAGTTGGTGCCTCCTGCAATTTGGTGCTTTCATAAATCCAAGGAGGTGCAAATTGTTGCTTGAAAAAAATCCATGGAGTTAGTGCTTTATATGGTTCTTCTATTAGGATGATCAGAGGTCTTCAAAAGGAGGGAGTTGGTTCTTCCTGCTAGTGGGTGCTAGAAAACAATCGAAGGGAGTTGGTGCTTCCTATAAGTGGTCGATAACAAACCAATTGATATAATAGAGTAGGTGCTCTTGTTCTTACATGAATAACAAAAACAATATTTGGTGGTTTTTTCCGGGAAGGGTTTCTATGTTAGAACTTCTTTGTCATATATGTGTTTCTCATGATGTGTATGATTGTGTTGATCTATACGACTGTTATTATGGTTTGTTAATAGGTTCTCTCGTATAATGGATGCGAAGTTTGAATAAGTAAATATAATTGGCATAAAGTTTAAAATTACCCTTAATACTGATTCAACCCCCTCTCAGTATTAACATTGTTTCCAAGAAGTATTTTTTTTATAATTGAATCAATGTAACGTAGAAATCAAGACACATCATTAACAATTCTTTTGTACTTACGTTGAAATCAATACACACTATTAATCTAACTACTTTGATACTAATGTACAACATACATCTAGTTAAATCAAATTAGAAATCAACATCTACATTAAAATCAATGCATCCAGTTCAAACAACCAAATAATATTAGAAATCAACATCTACACTGAAATCAATGCATATTATGGAAGAAATCAAATAGGATTCGAAATCAACAACCACGCTAAAATCAATGCATCTATATTAGTGAAAGAACAAAATATTCATGGCTTTCTAAATCCAAATTCTTTTACCTCTTGTAAAATTTGTACTTCCTCTTCTTCTACACTTAATAATGTTCAGTGTTATATAATACTATATAATATCAATACTTGTATTTATGCATCTATTTCTTCTTTCGTCCCTCTCTCCCCAACCTCTCTCTCTCCCCTCCTACCTCTCTACTGCATATCCCTCTCTCTCTTTGGCTCACCCTAACTCTCTCCACCTATCTCTCGCTCGTTGCTACATATCTCTCTCCACCTGCATCTCTCTATATCTTTGTTCTTCCTTCACTCTACCTCCACCATCTATCTCTCGCTTGTTGCTACATCTCTCTCTCCACCTACATCTCTCTATATCTTTGTTCTTCCTTCACTCTACCTCCCCCTTAAATCTCCATCTCTCCCTGCCTCCCTCTCACCTTCTCTCTCTCCGCTGCTCTCTTCCTTCCTCTCTTTCCATCTTCCTCTCCCCCATCAATCTCTCTCTCTATTTTACCCTCTATCTACCCCCTCCATGAATATGATCGAAAATTGTCACTCTATGTAATTAATAATATATGTAAAGTATAATATCAAAATTTTCAATGAGTGATATTATTATAATATTTAGAATAACAATATTAATATTATTAATTTTATATCAATATATATATCATTGCGAATCAAATGGAAACTTTGTGTCTTCCATTTCACATTACATTTTATTTTTGTATTTTATATTTTATATTACATTACATTTTAATTTTTTATTTCACATTTATATATATATATTGATTTCAATATTAATTAAAACAACAAAGCTGCATATCACTTACATTATACCTGCTCCTCTCCCCTTTATTGCACTATAGAGCACTTTACAAATAAATGCCACTTTTACATATAACAAAATTTATCCGAAAATTTATTAATATGAATTATATATTCCTTAACGCATTATTTATATTCTACTCACAACATATGAGATTTTGGGATATACATCGTTCGTTCAAAATTTATAAATGTTTTGTAGTAGAGTGGTTGATCTTCACAGTAAAGAATATGCACAAAATATAAAGCCAACAAATATGTTGAATACTATAAAATATACATCCAACTACAATATTGAATAAATTGTACAATGTACACCCACAAATTGGATATACATCATTACAATTTCTGTGATATACATCATTACAATTTCTGTGAAATACATCATTACAATTTATCTCCATACCACATTTAAATATGACATATTATACATAGAGAGTTACTATGTATGTTTTATTTATTGTGATCTTCAAGTTATATTTGAAGATATACCTTATATATTTCTACGTACAGCAACTACATCTGACAATATATATGCCAAAAAAATTGAAAACTTATATTTAGTATAGAATATGTTTGACTAAAATGCGATATCAGATATCCGACTTGAATCGAAGGGCATTAGGCAGGATTCTCCCTCTCCTTTAAGTGCAGAAATATGAACTGTTTGCTGCAACTCTCGTCCTGCCATTTTATGGTATGGAATCCGAAGAAATTTCAATTTTTCATTTCGAGAAATTGCTTGCCGCCACGTGCATGTGAGCCTTCATTGACGCTCTTTTCGTCGTGATGGGTATCTTCGCTTCCACCAGTTTGGCTAACTTTGGAAAACGAGACGGGCCGCAAGAAACTTCCGAACATAGAAAGACAAATCACCAACGAACAACATCAAAATGGAGAACATAACACGTTTCGAACACCGAGCACCCACAATGCACGCAGTGGAAAGTCGAGCAGTGTAAAGTCAATTATATGACATGTTTTCTACTTATAAAATATTTGGAAAACGATAACACACTTGGGGATGCGTTTCCTACTTACTAACTCTCTGTCAATCCATCAAAAGTGTCCTCTATAAAATATTTGGAAAACAGTAACACGTGTGCACAAAGGTTAGCTACTTTATCCAATCGCAAAGTATCAACTGCGTGGGCCCATCCTATTCTTTCCTGATCAAGGTATTAGAATAATTTTTATCATTTCATAATGAATCTTGCTCTCAGTTTCTATTGCAGCTGAAGTAAAATAAAGAATTAAACAGAATCGAAGTGGGAGGATAACCTTCGTTTCTTTTATTTATTTTGATTAAACTCAGTCAACATACCACTAATAATTTGGAAAATGACATTAAAAAAAAGGTTTAATTGTAACCCTTTACTTCACGCGTCTCGATTCTATATATTTATTGTGGTAGGTGAAGACGAGACCTTTTTCTATTAACTATGAAAGTACATGTATCTGACAAAAGAAATTCTCCAACGCTATCTAAAAGCGAAGAAAACAAAAAAATGCGTAAAGTGGATCTAAGGATCCATACATCATGGACGGTAACAGATAATGCTCTAAAAGCCAACATAACAACATTGACCGCTGATAAAAGAATGTGAGATAGGAGATAGCAGCCATAAAAAAAAATATTACATCTTTTAAATTCTACATAGGAACAAAAACCAACCAAACAATGAGAAGAAACATAGGAGGGAGTGTCAGCGAGTGATGAGATCTTTTTATACAGGTATGATACCTTCCACTATCAGCGTATGAAGGTCGAACTAGGTGAAGAAATTTGACCTGGGTCAGAGCGGCAACTTATTTCTGATAGGCAGTCGGTTTCACTGTTTTGAAATATGTTGATATGCTGGATAGATAAATGTTGGAAAATAGTAGACAAAGCTTTGATGCAGAGCTCAGAATTTAAGGGCCCCTGTTCTTTGCCTACTCAATAACTGATTTGAAGTGGCAAAAACAAAGAGGGACTTGAGATCAAGAGAAACTGCACAGTGATGGATCTCTCAAAGTGAAAGAAGTTCAACTCGATTGTGGGTTCAACTGGGCCTTGACTAACAAAGCAACACCATACCAAGTGTGTTCATATTGTGGCATAAAATATGAGGAGAAAATGAAATCATATATTGAGGATATAATAGGAGGTAAAGGGTTTTTATATGTGGTATAGAAATATTGTATGATAAGGTATTGTTTATACAATGCATTGGCCACGAAGAGTAAAAAAACAAGCTGGTTAGAGAAATAGAGGTTGAGGAGTATTATCGGAGTATCGAGAGTGGGAGTGAAAAAGAAAACACTATGGTAATATTAGGTCATGAGTAGCCTAATATTCAAGCCTATGACCCAAGTATTGATATGAAATTGGTGATAATTTTGAATTCCTAAAGTAAAAGAAACATTTTCCTTTATCTTTCATTTTCATCCTTTTACTTCAATTTTTAACATTACCATGAAATGACTGGGGATGTTTGAGAGTGGTCCTCACCTCATTACATTTCATATGGAGAAAGTACAATTTTAGATCTCGCTCAAAATCAAGCATACTTATGAGTTTTTCATGATTGTGGAATTGGGGCGATTGCAATGTTCCATTGGATTTTGTCATGTACTAGGGTATGGAACTCACATTTAATCAAAATTTCCAATCCCTCTATCTACCTTGATGTTAGTGACATTGGTTATCAAACTCCTTTATAATGACCCTACTAAAAATGTAGCCATCACTAAAAAAAAATCTTGACTTGACGTGCTACTCTTTTTCTATCTTATGTTAATGCTTATAGGGTGATATTAATGACAAAGATCCCAAGATAGGCAATGATTTTGATGATATGTGGGTATTTATTGTAGCATGATTTTTTTGGATGCTAGAGGTCATCCAAAGCCTATTTGTTGATGTATTTTCAGCTCGGGGATGTATTACACTCGATGTTATTTTGGTTATGTGCACCCTTACATGCTATATAAATGAGAACTTCTAATTTGTTGACCTATGTTGGATGAAGAATATAACTGCTAGACGAATGATGTTATATGGTTTAATCCATGTTTTAAGTTTTCTCTATCACAAATTCATCATTCTACATGCTTTTGCTGACATATATGAATCAAAATATATAAAATTATATATTATATAAAATTCAGTCCCCAAATCATTCCTGACTTGGGAGCTTTTGAAAATGTTATTCCCCACTCCCGTTTCCACTCTTGCTTCCTACTTTAGCTCCCTCTTCAAAGAAGCCTTGTTGTAGAACAAACATGGATCACATTACTAATATGTCTATGATCTATGTCTAATGCACGTGTTAATATTTTTTGCTTGTTCTTAAGCTAGTGATGCTCCCAATGATGGGGCAATACAGAAGACAACAAATATGGCATCTTCACCCTTTCCTTACATCAGTGATGAACAAGTTGAATGAAAGTGAAGGAGACATTGATACTGACTATAGAGGGCACTTTCATGCCATAAGAGATAGTGAAATATACTATTGTTTCGAAAATCCTACATGCATGCTAAGGGCAGGTGTGTCACACATTCCATTAATTCTAGTTTAGATGTTGTTCCAAATTTAGCAATTTCAGTTTTGGATAGAGGTTTTTCATTATTAGAACATTTTTTTTGTTATTTTTAGCATGCATGATCTATTCTTACTAGAAAGGTGTAGACCCCTAGTTAATTAGAATACTTATGCATGAGAAATTCCCATCTTAGGTAGAGGACACAAATCTCAAGCAAGGGATGAATGCCTGCATGCTCCAATTCATCTTTAGATTGAGACACATTTACTCGACACTCTTACCATGCAACTATGGTGCACTAGGTGATCCGGTTAGGGCTATGATTCGACAAAGTCCAACCAGATAGTATTTTTCATATGTCCATATTCATTGTACTTTCTCTCCTCTTCATATTCTATAAGAGAGATGAAAGATGCACCGTTATGTTGGTTATCGAGGTTTTGTTTTGAACTCTTGTAGTGTATATTTTTTAGTATTGAATAAAATAGATGAAATTTAGAGTTCACATCTATGTAATTTGCATTCAAATTTTCCATACTATGTATTTGTAAATCAACCAACTTATATCTCCCTCTTTTTTATTGAAACTTTAAAGTTTTCAACTACCTTGTATTTAGCTTATTCTTTCCAGGTGCAGAAACTTGTTACCATCGTTAATGAAAATAAAGGGATATAGATATAAAGGGGTATAAAATTATTTTCAGAGATATTTTCCAATACATAGTCAAAGTAAGGGTATTGTTTAGTATGCCATGAACACACGTGCTATGCCATAGGTTCATTGACTGAAGCCCCCATGGTTGGTTCCCAAGGCACGATACCATTGGAATCTAAAAAAGCACTCAGGGCTAGTGTGGATGGACATACCACATCCACAAGAGTAAAAGGAGGAAGCATCTTCGAAGAACCCCACCATATAGAAAGACCAAAGGTATCTAGGAGGAGGAGGACATAGTTAATAGGAGGGTATACAAACTAAAAATTCTGAATAGAAAGAAATGATGCTACAAAGGATCCTCCAAATATTTGACATAACTTAGTAGAAAATATAGACATTTTTGGACTTCCAAATACCCTAAATAATAAATAAATCCAAAGTGCAATGATGTTTATTGTCCAGTGACCACCAACCAAGGCAAGAGGTAATGTTGGGACCATATCAAGCATCAGGATAGTTTATCATATGGAGCATCCCATTCCACACTGAACAGGTGAAGGGGTAGAGGATGAAGAGGTTAAAAGCGTCTTCTCATGAAGAAAAATAGTGACTACATCATCTAGGACCTTGAAACCCCTTCTTGCATAAGAATTCCCATGTGGGGATGTGATTACGAACAACAAACCATGAAATACATTTAATTTTCATGGGGAGATTACATTTCTAAGCTTAGACCAACTAAGAGTAAACCATCATTTGTCTAGAGGGTAGAGTAATAAGATTTCATGCTTCCTTAAAAATGGCTCTCCCCAGCATAGAACCCCCATACAGTAGAAACTATCATCTTTGGGAGATAGGACTATCCCAGAAAGTTTGAGATTGTAAAGTAAATTTTCCATTCTGCAATCAATGCCTCTAAAATGTCATGCTCAACCTCATCTTTCTAGTGAGTATGGAAACAAGAGGGGAGAGCATCATTCACTATATCTTTGATCACAAATAAGCCCGTGTTATTTAAGAAGGTGATGAGATCAGGAGATGGTAGGTGAGGGCCATTCGTACCTGCAAGTAAATCCCGGATGATTTGTGGAGTGGAACCAGAGCCAACTTCCCATCTAAGATTACCAAAAAAATAGTTCTTTGTCAAAAGTAGCCTGGTTTAGGAATAAGAGAAATGGGAAGGATTCAGAGCACCATCATGAAGAGAGTGAATGAACTCCCACTTTTGTAGGTATTTTACACATATAACTTATTGCTAAAGGCCTTTGTTGGAGACTTATCTCCGGATTTTTTTTAGTAAAAGAGACATGTTGAATGCGACGATATATTTTGTCCCCAATCCACCTAGGGAAATTGAGATTAATCATATCCATACTAGAAAGTTGAATTTTCTACTCTATTTGTGTGCATGCCCATAGAAAATCAGATTTGATGGAATTTAGTTTGTTGATCACACCCTTTGGGAGCTTAAATATATGCATCCAATAGATCGAGATGCTATGGAGGATAGATTTGATTAGAACAAGTTGACCCCCAAGAGAAATCCAATTGTGTGCCCAATGACTAAGCATGTTATCGATTTATTTAGTGAGAAAATCCCAATCATGATTTTTGTAACCATTTGGTTTCAAACTGAATCCCATATATCAGAAGTCGACATCCATGTGAACAATTTTAACCCTAAAAGTATTTGCTATATGATGAGTTGACGAAGCATATCGGTTTTCTAAAATGAGAGAAGATTTGGATTTATTCATATATAATATAGATTCAAGACTAAAGGCATGGAGGAGACCATAAAAGCCAAGCCATTATTTTGGGTTCAATTTTCCAATGGGCATTATATTTGTCCACAAAAATCAGATGAGATAGGATGACTAAAGACGCTATGTTGCAACTTAATATGATACCTTGTGATGAAGCATATTTGATTTTCCTATTGAGTCCATCCATGCTGATGAGGAATAAATGAGGGGACATCACACAACCTTGTCTAAGTCCCCTATAGGTCAAAAAGATTATGTCAGAATGTTGTTTATTAAGATGGCAAAGGAGGAAAAATTTATGCATTCTTTGATCCAGTTAATCATTGTTCCTCCTAGACCAATCTTCTCTAGAAGCATCCATGGAAGTTCCCAATCAACATAGTAAAAGGCTTTTGTTAGGGAAATCTGCATGAAACAAGCATCCATGTGTTTTTTTTATAATTGAATATATGGCTTCTTGGCTAATTGCAACTGCACCCTGTATCTACATGTGGTTAGGAAAACTAAATTTCTCCAAAAAAATATATTTGGACAAGGAAGGGTTAAGCTTGTTTGCAATTGTTTTTGTATCAATTTGTAAATAGTATTGTATAACGAAATCAGCTGATAGTCAGATAAAGATACTAGATTTGTGATATTTGGAATGTGGTAGATGAAGGTAGAATTTGTAGTGCCATATACCCAACCAAGTCCCCTGGATTCTTCAACCATGTCAGTCAACTCTTCGATCATTATTTCCTGAAAGTGCAAGAAAATTTGCATGGTCCGTCCATTAGGGCTCAAACCTCATATAACTTGAAGAAATTTTTCTTGTGATATAGGGCGATCCATTTGATTGTTTTCCTCTAGATGAGACCAAGTGGGAAATAGGTCACACACTTCCAGTTGTTTGCAAAATGGAACCCGAGCCCTAGAGAAATATAGATTGTTGAAATATCTTCAAGCCCCCTCTTCATTATATGATTGTTTGGTCAATATTTCACCAAATGTCGATTTTATGCTCCAAGTTAAGTTTTTTTGGTGTCTGAAAGAAATTTGATTGTGAAAAAAATTGTTGTTATTGTCTCTTGCTTTGACCCATCAGATTTTGTTATTTTGTTGTAATTCTTTGATCTGACAAACTATAATTTTTTATCTTTGGATTTCAAACTAAGGGATCTCCTTTTTTTCATGTAAGAGAAGTATGTAGGTGAGCTAGGGTCCTCTAAATTTTTTGCTTGTTGATCAATAATAATGCTTTATTGGATGAATATAAATCAAAATTTATAGCAGTGAATGGAGGATGGAGAGCATGAGCATTTTTTCTCTTGCCCTAGGGTTTCAGTTCCCAAATTTTGCCGCTACTCACTGGATCAAGCCGACCTGGAGGTGCGGCCATGGACTTGAATGCAGGGAGGTATATGCAGGGCAAAGAATTGGGTCTCTGTTCTTTTGCAGCCATGAGAAAGATGGGATGGTACCTGAGGCACAAGGTCGACTTACCGCGAAGGTTATCACTTGGACCCCCTGCAGACATGCCGGACATAAGTTCTCTACGAGACGTTGCCCATTAGACTATGTGCCATGGCAGAAAGGGTGGCCGATGTGGAGAAAGAGGGTTGGGTTCCTCGGTGCATTGGCCCCACAGGTTAAGACTGTTTTGGCTGCCATTGCTATATGGCCATCCAACTGCACGGTGGCAAGATGGATCAATCTGGCCTTTACCTCTTTGGGCCACAGGCTCTTTTTACTCCACTTTTTTGCCTATAGATTCCTACCCCTAGAAACTACTGTACTCTTCCTCATGTAGCAAGAGTTTTTCCAGGATCTGGAGCTGGCTCTGCAGCCCTGCAATCTCACTGTTTCAACCCCGATTCCTCATTCAGGTAGCCGAGATCCTATTCATCTCTAGCAAGTGAATTTTCAGATTCAAATAATTCTTCTGATACGCAAAACCCTACTCCTAAGGGTCCAACTGTCTTTCACAGTGTGCCATCTCTCAAAGATACTCGAACAGAGGTTGGGGATCCCTTCCTCCCTTCTGCGGATCCTCTTTGGAGGTAAGCAACTTGATAACAATTTGCCTCTTTCCTTTTATAATATTGAAAGAAATGCCAAAGTGATCCTATCACTTCGACTAAGGGGAGGTGCAGTTGGGTAATCCTTTGCATCCAAAGGTTTTTCCTACAAAGATGCAGTTCATGCATAGCCTGCCAAGAAGTCTGCCCAATCTGACGAGGGTCCCAAACCTTTCTTAGTCGAAAAAATGGAGGAAACCCCTGCCATTGAAATCTCTCATCCATCTCTGTATGATCAATACCAAACATATGCAAAAAGAACCCTCATTTGCAGATTTAATGGCCCCGCACTGCTAACCTATACTAGTGCATCCATTCCAATTGGACCAACAACTGCAAAGTTTTCTTCTACTCGTAAGGCTCCTTTATTGTAGCCTTTTCCTTCAACAAAGATTACCAGAAAGCCTTAATGGGAGGCCCCTAGTTTTGGGGATTAGCTGGACTTTTCCTCTCCCCCTGGTTCCCAGACTTTGACCCCTCCACTACAGTCATCTCCAAGCTTCTTATCTGGGTCAGGCTTCCAAATCTCCCTGCGCATCTATGGCATTTTTTTGTCTTTCAAGGAATCGAGGACACCCTAGGCCTCTTCCTGGCAACAGATACCTCATGGGGGGAGCAAGGAATATTTACCTATGGAAGAATTTGTGCAGAAATAGACATTAGTAAAGGGCTGCCAAATAAGATCATCCTCAAAGTCGGGGACTTCCATTGGACGCAAACTTTCGACTATGATAATACAACCTTCAGGTGTCGCCATTGCCATCAAACGGGGCATCTCCAGAACACATGTGCAACGTTCTTCGCCAGAAAGAAGAATATCACTCACAAATCAAAATCCAAGATTTGGAAACCTTGTGATAGCCCCCTATGGATGACATAGAGTCCTCTAGCTTTGATGAGGAGGAGATTGAAGTGGAAGAGGAGAATTTGGAGCTATTGAAGGACTCACCCTCAGCCCATGCCAAGGATCCTTCTACGCCTTTGTTCTCACAGAAACGTTCTCATGAGTCTTCGCCTTCTGATTCAAACAAGGAGTCTCTTCCTTTAGCTCAGAACAGTCTGCATGTAGTTCCGGTCTAGCCAGATCAAAATGGTTGGGTCAAAGTCAATAAAAATAAAGGAAAAAATTGTAGATTGGAAGATTCTACCCATGTTGGGTAGAGTCCCTAGATCAGCTCATTCTTTCTATCCTCTCTGTCATCTTTTTGCTCTTGTCGTGGTTGCTCTTTGGGACCGAGGTTGATATCATATCATTTCTGGCTCCCTTGCTCTTTAGCTTCAGTTCTATGAAAGCTATGATTGTACCATATGTCTTTTCTTAATAGAATTAATCTTTACTCATAAAAAATAAATAAAAAAATGTGTTCTTGGATGTTCTCCCGCTTCTTATTCATAGCCCATAATCGAACCTTATTTTTCAACATACACAAATTATGGTTGATAGTTTCCATATTCCAATGAGCCAAGTCTTCATAGGGTGATTTCCAAGTTGAAAGCACTAGAGCAACAAAGTCTATATCCTTCAACCAAAAAGGATTAAATTTGAATGGAGGTACCTTAAGACTATGTCTACACCAATTCAATGTCATAGGGAAGTGATTATAGATTTTGACTGGAAGGAAAGAAGTGTGTAGATCCTTTAGATTGTTTTATAATGTAACATGTACATAGAATTTATCAAGGAATTTAGACAAACTCTATTCATCTTACCTTCCATACCTCCAAGTAGGCCCAATGGGACAAGCATGATGTCTTGAAGGCGCTTCTTCTTGAAGATTTCTTTGAAATAGCTTCCAAAAGATTCTGAACGACAGAGAGAACCCCATATCTCTATAGAGTCAATTGAAAAGTTAATTCCCCCTGCCAGAATGAAATATTCAAGCTCCAATAGGACATTATTATCAGCACAATCCAAAAGTCCTTCCTGTTTATGTATGGGTAATCAACATCAATGATTCAGAGATGATTCTTAGTTCCTCTTCAACCACTATAGATAATTATACCCACTGTAGTGTTGTATGATTTGAAGTGATATAATTTAGGGTTCCACATGATATTGAATCCCCAAGAGAGGCTTTCGCACTGGTGGAGCATACAGACCTAAGAAAAGTGTGCCCAACCCTTATCCCTACTTGTCATATTTTCCTGTAAAACTACTATCCCAAAATTGTATATTTCAAGTATGCTCTTCAAGGATTTTTTTGTAGGTCAATCCTAGACCTCAGAAATTTAATGATAAGATTTACATTAGGGAATATCATGTTTGGTTGGCCTGCTCTAAGGACCCATGATTGAGTGAAATTTACATCAAGGTGACCCACCCTAAAAGAAACTAGATCTTCTTATTTTAAAAGAAACTAGATCTGCTTGTGTAGGTGGAATGTCTTTGAAGGCATGAAAATGTTACATAAAATTTATTAGGAGAAGAGCGTAGTTCAAGATCTTTCAATATTTTTCCCCTTTCTTTATTTTGGTAGTTACATTCTTACGGGAGACCATGGAAGAGAAATTGTCAAGGTCATCAAATAAATTTTTTTTAATAGTCAAGGGTTCGATGGTGTTTCTTAATTCTCTAGCTAAGGTTTCTAGCTCCAAATCTTCTAAGAACAGAAAGAAATTTCTATGAAATGGGGCCCCAAATTTGATTGGGAAGGGAAATTTGTTAAATTTTTCTAAGGGCTATATTGTTCTTTTCTTTGATAATTGTATTTCTTCATTAACACATTAAGTTCACCCCATATCATCATTACATTATTCAAACTTACATCATTATTCATCAACATATGCAACTCAGTAGAAAGAACAGTATCATCATCATCAATGCGACAAAACATAAAGGAAAAATAAAGTCAAAGAATACACACATAGAGACACCAGGATTGGTTAGAGACCACGGAAAAATCCACTATGGGGAAAACCCTTACAAATTCTTCTTCTTATATAATGTCATCAAATGATTCAACAAAAGAGAGTACAATGATCCATATCTTCACAACAATTGGAACATCCATGAAATGAACCAAAATATGCTTGTATTCAAAACCATGATTTTGATGATTGTAATGTACTGTTATTGTCCATATCCTACTACTAAACATTGTTGACATTCAGGAGAATCTTCAGAGTATTAAAGTTTCATCTTTTAGTCTTGGACACATTGAGGAGGAGCTTTATGAGCGACTATGGTAGTGCTAGATGCTCCTTACTGAAATTTACATGTGCAGTTGGGAAAAATACACTCAGACCTACCTCAAAACACTAGATGTCCTTTAGGCTACTGTAAGACCATCTGAGGCTTCCCATATGTACCCTTGACTTATCTATGTGTGCGTACGGGGACCAGACTACTTGATCTGCTCCATAAATCCTATATGCTCCCTTAAGGTTGTTGTGCGAGTGTCCGAGGCTTCCCAAATGCACCCTTGACAAATCTATGTGTGTGTCTGGGGCTGACAATGCTTAGTTACAAGCTATCAACCAAGAAATATAAACCATACATTCGTGTGAGCTTCAACCCTATTGTTTCAGACGATTATGCGAATTTTCTCTGTTAGACTTGTGTGAACCAAGACAATAGAAGAGAAGAGAAGATGCCTTGATTAGTGTGTCCAATTGAGCTTCAGGTCTCTTCTATTTATAGGCTTCCATGAGGGTCCAATTGATTTTGAGGCTCACCTATCCAGTTGTACATATGCATAGGGCCGACCTGATCCATTATACATAAGTGGATTAATAAATTCAAAAACCAACTTCTTCGTATCCAAATGAGGTGATCTTTGGGTCAATTTCGGTCCTCTTAGAGAATAGTAATTCGATGAAATCATTATCTTTGTCATGTGAGATGTCCAAAGTGGAATGTTACTAATTATGCATAATTTTAACACTCCCTCTCAACTAGGCAGAATTCCACCTACTAATATATCACCATCGATCAACATGACTTCCTGTCATCATACATCCCATCTTAGGTATCTCATCATCTAGAATGATCAATGTACATCTCTTGCTTATTCCTATTTATCTCTAGATTTTTCTTTCTCATATGCTAAATATTCTCTAATCTAAAAGAAGAAGAATTTGTCACCAGAGGGGAGCTAAAGCTACCACCCTCTATTCATTTGGCTACAACCCAGAATCTCTATCAACAGGCACTACCTGAAATATTTGTCAACATGCTACTACCTAGAATATATGCCAACCAGCTACTACCAAGAATATATGTCAATGGGATACTACTCATATCATCATAGAAGAGCATATCATTAGGGATCATATCTCATCCTGAAACCACATCGGTGAACTACTACTCAACCCAGAGTGTCATGGAGGAGCTACTACTACGACCCCATATCAAGAAATAGGTGATATAGGGGAGATACTACTTCAATGACCCTATTTCCTATCGATCCTCCCAATGATGACCCTCAATAGTCATGTGGTACAACACCTGGATCAAAATTCTAGCTTGCACAAGATACTCAAATTACTAAAGGTAAGGATCTCGTGCCCCCTATCGTCCTCAATTGTTGGCTAGACGGGGAGGGATAATCCCTACAAGCTCAACTTGTGGGTATGATGCTACCTATGGTATAATCTAAAAAAACGAAGATAGGGTGAGCTACTACTCAAACCCTATGGGTAATAGATAGGGGTGATACCTTATTGTCCATAGTTCCCACAACCCTAGGAGCCCTCTATCTCAATTCCATACCTTGGGAGCTTAGATAAGGGAGGAAGAGCTTAGCTCAATGTCCTCTATCAACACTCCTCTCATCATACTCATATCATCGTACTTGTATCAAGTAATCATCATGTATCTTAGCACTTGTATCCTTCTCCTACAAGACATCAAATCAAATATCATGTTAGAACATAAATAATCATACAAAACGCAAAATGATACTATAATCATCCTCCCTCTCAAGGAGGTGTCAAACACAAGCCAAGGTTTATCTCGTACAACTACACTGTCTCAATATATGAAAGTATCTCAATCCCAACTATATATATGGGATTATTTTCCTCTCAATGTTGTCACAATGTATCCATGCCATATTCATAACTTTCTCAAAAATCTCTTCAAATTCTTCTTCATCATGCTTCATAGCTAACCATGTTAGCAACATCATACTCAAACTCAGTCATGCTACATACCTCTCATCAAGGAAAATATCATGCCAAGGAAACACTCATATGTGCTCATTTCATCAATAACGGTCCCCATTGACATCGTCATATCCGTATAGTCATATATCATAGGAAGAATATTTCAGACCAAGAATAGATCATCTCATGCAAATATCTCAAAGGGTTCTTCGTGACAACCATGTGACAACTCAATGTATATGGAGTGGCTTAATCATGAATTGACTCAGGTTCTATTTATATCATGCATACACACAGATGGATGTTCAAAATTCTTCAATCAACTATTGGTTTCCAATTTAGTTGGTGTTACTATGGATTTGCATTTCTTCTTTCAAATACATCTTCAATAGCTTCGCAATATATATTATGTTTTCCCAATTTTAGAAATCGATTTTTCATTCAATGATTTCTTATTTTGAGCTTCAAAATCCATCTCGCTCTTACTTGGATCATTAGAGGCTCATCACGTATCAAGACTAGACCATCAATATATAAAACCACAACCAAAGTCATACCTTGGAACACTTTTGAAGTAGAGATTTAGATCAACACATCATCCTGGCTTCACTAGATTGCAGTCAATGAAGACACATTTTGATCGGGGAGCTTGCTTCTACAAACATAACACTTTAAGAAAGAAACTTTCTTAGCTTTTCATAAATCAATTTAGATCATAATTAATATCAAAATCATCAATATCACAATGTCAATTTATTTAGACCGAGTAACAAGTAGAGCTCATATCAATTCTTGACTTCATATATTATAACGCAATATGAAACTTTATTAAGTCATTCTCATGATCATAATAAAAGTAATTTATGTTACTAGATGTGAATGCATATTCCAAGGATATATCATGCAGGTTCCAAACATACAACTGTCAATACTTCAACCAATGTGTTAAGAATGAGAAGGAAAATACAAAACCATTATAAAATACTAATATAAGTCATGTCATAACTCCCAACACTGCTCATTTACATCAATAATGAAAAGCATGTCAAACTCTTGTAATAAAAACTTCAAACATAATGATGTATTTTTATCCCAGTCACTTGCAAACACAATTTTTGTCTTCATATTCATATTATACTAAACATTCAAACTTCCCTTCTCTCATATATATATTTTTTATCTTCTATCCATCTATATAACTGACATCATCTAGGTGAACATCTGATTTAATGCATAAAACTTCATTTTTTTGTGATTTGAAAGCATAGTCGCACCCATAGGCATTCCTTTTTGTGATCAGGACCCACAATTACACTCTTCAAGATGATATGCGAGAGACTATGGTTAGATTGGCACAAAACATATCTTTAGTGCCTTGGTCACACCCTTGAGCTTACATCCATGTGATTGGGAGGTTGTAGTCGCACTTGTAGAATTTCTTTCATGCGACTGAGGCTTAGAGTGAGATAAAACCATCTTACCTTAGTTCAGAAATTTGTTGTAAATCAACAATGTCCAATACCCATAAATCACACTTAAATAGTACATAATATACATATAATGAAAATGGTATTATAAGAAAGGGATCTGAATGGGAATCCACTTCAGTCATGTTCATTCATGCCATCAACATATCTAAAATGCATCAGCAGATATGTCAGATCATAAATCAAACATATATCCATCATGGTCATCAACATCATGACATCAATCCTTCATTAGGTGACTAGAGTCAAATGATTAGGGTATTAAACAAATGTATCAATATAGAGTAAATCCATCAAGTTAGGATAATTAGTTTTACCATATTCCATAGTTACTCATCACATCAAGACATGACCATAGTTAGTAAAAAGGTTTCGAGTATCAACCTCATAGTTATACCTCTATCAGCGAGGTTACCATTATTATCTTTATCAATATGATAAAGTAAGGTCATTCAATATTACTTTATCAAAACAACAAGTGTTTCAACTCTTTTTCCCATACTTTCATTATGTTCATCACAATAATTATAAAGATTAAATGATCTATACTTCTATGTGCAATCCATCATGAATTATGCCTGATGAGTATCAAGAGTATCATCTTCAAGGTGCTAGACTTCTTTATGAGATCAAGATATCCAATAGATAGATCTGATCCAGAAATCAAGTATACCATAAAGATGAAATATCAACATTTCAAGAAGATAAAAAGTTCAATACCAAGTGCACCATTTCATCATAGGAAAAATAAATCCAAATCGTTTTGATGAGTCATAAACATTCTCATCATACCTTAGGGCTTACCAAGCCATTAAATGTAACATGCCATGCATACCTTGTGGTATTCAAATACCTGTGCACTTTTTCATTAGACATAGGTAGCTTGTGTCACCCATTAATATAGTGCCTCTTTACCTTTTACAGTTCTAGCCATTTTTCCTACTTTTCAAATGATCCTTAAGGAGGATCCACTTATCACATCTCATAATGGAGGTTAGAAACATATATATACTCAAATACACATGCAAGAAGCATACAAGTCTAAAAAAAGGTAAGAAGCATCATAGGTCAAGTAAGACATATCTTCTATGAGACATTATTGTCTCCATCCTTCAAGAGCCATCAATGTCCATTGTACAAATATCAATGTTCCCTTGAATTAACCAACCAAGCCTCCTTGTGAGTATCCCATCTCGGGCTTCATCAAATATTTCACAAGTTCTTGGGCATATTCACATTGGCCATGCTACGTTTCATATCTCATATCTTCCCATAATACAGGGTTTATCTCAAACCCTAACCTTATAATATCCATCAAACCCTAATATAAAAATTGTCTAAGGTATTTTGTCAAACGCTAGAATTATCTTAGGTCTACACCATCCTCTTCTTGTCTCCATGAATGGTGTCATCATCGGGGTGATCTCCATGGATTTTCTTCACCCCAACTTTGAAACCATGTTAAATTCTTCCAAGGGCTATATTGTTCTTTTCATTGATAATTGTGTTTCTTGATTAACACATTAAGTTCACCCCATATCATCATTACATCATTTAGATTTACATCATTATTCATCAGCATATGAAACTATATAAAAGTAACAATATCATCATCATCATCAATGCAGTGGAACATAAAGGAATAATAGAAGAAAACCATGCACACATAGAGACACCAAGATTGGTCGAAGATCAGGGCAAAACCCACTATGGGGAAAAACCTTGTAAATTCTTCTTCTTATAGATTGTCATCAAATGATTCACCAAAAGAGAGTACAATGATCCATATCTTCACAACAACTAGAACAACCATCAAATGAAGCGAAACATGCTTGTATTCAAAATCCTAATTCTTAGGACTCTAATTTATTGTTACTATCTATATCATACTCCTGAACATTGTTGTCACTGATGGGAATCTTCAATTTACTGAAGGTTCATCTTTTAGTGTCGGATGCATGGAGGATGAGTTGCACGAGCGACTATGGTAATCTTGGACACTCCTTGTTGAACTGTATGCATGCGACTAGGGACAAAATCACTTAAATCTACCTAAAAATCCAATACACACTCTTCCAACTATTGTGTGAGCGTCTAAGCCTTCCAAGATGCACCCTTGACAAAATTTTGCATGTGTCTGGGAACCAGACTGCTCGATCTTTTGTAGAAACCATAAACGCTCCCTTAAGGTTTTTGTAGTAGCGTCCACGGCTTCCCATGTGCACCCTTGACCACTATGTACATGCATCTAGGGCTAAGAATGCTTATTTATGAGCCAATGATAGAGAAATATAAACCATATATTCGTGCGAGATTCAACCCTATAATTTTAGACCCCTTTGTGAACTTTCTCCATCAGACCTGTGCGCACAGAGACACGACAAGAGTAGTGAAGATGGCTTTATCAAAGTGTCCAAATGAGCTTGAGTTCTCTTATATTTATAGGCTTCCATGAGGTTCTGTGTGATGTTGAGGTTGACCTGTCGAATTGTACATATGCATAGGGATGACCTGATCCAATATACATGAGTGGATTCATAAATTCAAAAAAAAAATTCTTCTTATCAAAACGAGGTGATTTTTAGGTAGATTTTAGTCATCTCAAAAAGAGGAATGCAATTCAATAATTATATCCATCATGTGAGTTGTCTGAAGTGAAATTTGACAACAATTGAACACTTTTAACAAAAGTATAGATCAGGTGTGGATGGTTGATTAATGAGTAGCAAAGTAGATTTTGGGGTAGGGGAAAAACGAGTGATTTGAAAAGGTTATAAGAGGCTTATTAATTGCAATATATTTTGATTTTATAACATTATTATACTAGAAAATGTTAGGAAACGATTGGGTCACTCAAGGGGATGGGAAATTTGGTCGAGAGGGATTTGATAGGTGCGGAACCATTGAATTTTTTTTATTGATGATAGGGAGGAGGAATAATTGTGGCATGTATCTTGGTAGAGTGTTTTATAGAAACTACTTGACACCCTTCATCAACTGAGGATTTAGATTTTCAATATAACCTGTTGAGCCTTTATAGACATTCTAACATGATATGTCTCATTCTATGGAAAGAAATGCATCAAAAAGAAATATTCTAACAATCAACAATTTACTTGCGTGAATATGGGCCATAATATAAGTTGATTTCTATAGGAAGTCCCCCTAACATCGACCTTTCTACCAAATTCCACGCAATATGTCTTACCATTCCACCCAGGGTTCCCTAATCTAAAAAATAGAATTTTCTAATTCAATTGACAATGTTTGTAATGGACTTTCTGGTCCATAGTTCAAGTGGGATTCCTCGTAGTTTTACCCAGAAGATGTTCCACCTTGGCAAGTCAATTTCAACATCAAAACCAAAGGTCCATCATTGTAATGATAAATAGTCATGACCCTGAACCCATGGACGAGCTTCAATAAAATATGCGTTTATTGGAGTCAGAAAGTGAAATGTTAACCCACCAATTTCAATGGTGCTAACACTTGGATGGTGTTTAAGGAGAGGGTCGAACCACCAGGTATCAATGCATTTTTCATATAAATGTTGATCTAGTTACTGAAGACCCACTGACCAAATAAAGCTTGGGATTTTAATTTGATGAATTCGTCCTAGTAACCATCATCTTCAAGAACTAATCCTTGAGATAATTCCATAGATTTTTTGGCCTTTGGTTTATGATGCAAGGAAACAAACCTCACCTTGCCTCCAAATTCTTATGTAGAGGTCTTATCGAAACCCTCATCTTGATCTAGAAAGAGATATTGAGTGTAATTTTCCTTTGCCTAGACTATAACATTGATCAAAATTGTAGCATCAAAAGATGATGAAATGATCATAATGTCATCCATTTGAGCCATCCAATCAAATAAAAATTAAATTTCAATCAGACCAATCATAGATCGATCAAAAGCATAGATAAATTAGTCACCCAATCAAGTTGGCTAAATAGAATCGGGAAGGGGATTCACCTTCTAGATTGGATTTGAGGTGGAAGCCCACCCAAATACACCTCAACATCCCACGAAAAGACACCTCAACATCTTGTCATGAACCAGTTACCTGTCACCATTATGACCACTTGTGAACAGGATAATAGTAAAGGACTAGGTGGGAGTCCAATCTCATTTAAAGAGGTATGTCAGAGAAATTTTTTCTACAATTTGTTGGTCTAGTAGATTGTAGTCTTGGAGTGTATCCAGTTGCTTAATTTGATCACAATCCACCAGTTAAAATCCCCCAATATAAATTCTAACATATGTTTGGGAGAATTAGGCCTATAAAAAGCCCAAAACAAATTCAAATTTTGAACCCACCCATGTCTTGCTATCACTTATACTCCTCCCAAAGACATATGTCAAAAAATGGAAGGCCTAAAAGGATAATCAAATCCCAATGGGAGAATGAACACAACCAAAAGTGGAGAATGTACAACATTCAATGATGTCAGTGGAAAATCCCCTACAGCGTCTGCTCTAAGACAAGGTGGCTACATATGGAGGAGAATCTGAAAAAATCTAAGATTGTCACTCCATAATTGCATTGGCGAACAAAGACGACAACCACCAATTACCCAATTAATATAATCTTGATGTCTGTTTGAGTTTGATGGCACAACCCGGGACATTGTGAAACAACATCAGTCCAGGGATTGAAACTTCAGGATGTAAAAAAGTCTCTTAAATGTTGTATGCTTCAAGACTTAATAGCCTTATTTGTGATTTTCATCACACTAAGAGTATAAATGACATGAATTGAGATTAATCCATATTGAGCAAAATTGATAGTTCCAAGCATTGCATTCTTTTAAGATTTCTTCTTGATTCTTCAGACCTTACATTTATCACATGTATAGGTAATTTAGTTAAGTCTTAGGCTTAGGCATATTTATTTATATCTTTGCAATATTTCCTTTATGAATTAAAAAATAAATTATCTTTTATTGTTTATTTCTTTTAATAAATTAATTTTTCTTAACAAATTCCAAATATCTCTCTGTTTCTTGTTTATATATTTAATTCTCATCATACTTTTATGTTATTGGTATTTAAGGATGACTAATCCAATTTTATTAATATTTAGTGCACCACAAAGTGTTTTATTTTCATGTCAATTAACTCATATAATTAACAACATAATCAAAATCGTATCTTTTATGAGAGAACTAAGAGAAAAAATTAGGATTTAAAGATTTGTGTCAAGAGTGTCTATGATAATTTCATGCCAATGTTATATACCTAAATTCAAATACCTTGTTTCATGGTTAAGCTCATTAAGGTTAATTGTTATATTTGGATATTTTTTCTAAGCTTAGAGTATTAGAAATAATTTTGGCCTTTTAAAGTTGGGGTTATAATTTATTTGTAATATTACAAAAAATATTAAAATATTTTGTATTGTAGCTTTTGTATTGGCCCTTAACATCAGAGGACTTTGTCCTTTGCAACAAACTCAGATGTGAAGAAACAAAAAAGTTTTCATTAACAAAAAATAGAGTTCAAATACATCTTGTAAATACGAATAGAAATGATAATCTTAAGCACTTTTCTCTTAGTAACCCTTCTTGCTTCCAAAATTTGAATCTTAATGAGCTATTGGGATTATTGATTTATACAAAGATGATTGAGGGGAAGCCTCCTTGTAAGGAGGATTACTTCCCTCCAAAATCTCAAGAAAAGTCAATCTCGCTCCCTTAGATACTCGCATCCACTTGAGTTCATTGGCCGTTGGTAGACCTTGAGCTATAGAAGAGTGATTATAGGGATCACATCAAGTCAAAGGAGAGAAAATGCACAGGGAAAGCCTTTGACACTTTCTCCAGATTCCTTCAGCGTGCCTCTGTATTATAAATGTACTCAAAAATATTATTTTTCCTTAACATTAACCATATTAGTCCACAAAGCACGACAAACATCCTATAGTATTCCTATTAAACACATTATGGAAAAAAGGATGTTAATTAATTTGAGAGAAGGAGAAATTATGGGTTGAAGGCTGACAAAATGGTCTTATAATAGACCTTTTGATGGTACCAATCACCTTTCATAGTTTTGTGACTCTTATCACCATCCTTACGGTGTGATTCTGAGTCTCATTTAATGATTTTCTTAAAATCTTCGCATGAACTTGTCATATGCATCAATGCTCAATTATCCACATACAACGCACCCTCATCGATGGTACCTCCAAAGAAATTATAGCCATAGCTTATTTTGACCTTCTTAAGAAGTCATCCACCTCACCTAAATATGTAGCAGTTCTAGCTAGATCCTTCTTGAAATTTGCTATGATACAATGTTGATTTTTCCTCAGAAGTTTAGAGTCAGGTCTATGTTAGGAAACTAGTTCAAAAAATATAGAAAATATAGATCAAATCCTTAGAATTCAGCCTCTTCAAGGGGGAAACCTCCTTTACATTACACAAATGAACAATTCTTGGATGATACAAATGACAAGACCTCCTTTCTAGATATAGGAGTCTAAGGGGTCATAATATAATCATAGCCGACATAACAATAATAATGTGAGGGCACAATAATAACAATAGTGGGCTTCTATGGGGAACAATAATAACAATATGGGGATTACACAGGAAAAAAATATAATAAGGGGGTTGTACTAATAGCAATAAGGGGTTACACTAGTAGTATAGGGATCTAACATGCCCCTCTCCTTCAAAAAGTGTTGTCCTAAACACTTGAGTAGTTCTCGATGCTTCTGTATAAAATTTTTCTCCTCCCATGTGGAATCTTCAGTGGGAAAGTTATTACACTTGATGAGATACTTTGAAATTGACCGATTTCGTAGCTGTTAGGTTCTCGCTTCTGTGACTCCTCTAGGTTCCAATATGATTTTTCCTTCCTCTTCAAGTTTTGCCAATATTGTTTCAACTGGGATATTCTGCAACTTTTGAATGAGTGGCCACACTTCTTCATCCTTCTTCCATTCATCCCTTGCTTCGTTTATCAAATTTGGTTGGATAATAGAAATAACACATAACAATGCTTCCACATCCTCATCCTTTCTTAAGGGTGCATATGCAAGAACATTTTTCTTCCATTTTTTGTAGATGATTTCAAAGTCATAACCCAACATATTTGTGACCCATTTTTTATGTTCTTCTAAAGATAATCATTGTTCTAAAAAGTATTTAAGAATATCATGATCCATTTTTACCTTGAAGTGTCTTCCCATTAGGTAAGGTTGCCATTTCTTAAGTGCATGTAGTATTGCCAACATTTCCTTCTCATAAATAAATTGCTTGAGATGTATCCCTAAAAATACCCCATCGCCTACATAAAAACTTCTTTCACTGCGATGTTGATATGCCTGTTGTTTCATTTGATTCTACACCAAACTGGCATTATCCTTTAAAAGTTGGAGAACTTATTGTTAATGCTCAATGTGATCTTTCACTTTCTTCTTTATATGTCCTTCTATATTGAGAGTTTGAGAAGTGGTAATTTCTTCCAATGCATTACAAGATATGGTCAGATTCATTTCTTGATGCTCGATGTGATCTTTCATTTCTTGAACATTTTTCTTCTTGATATGTCCTTCTATCTTGATAGTTTGGTGAGTGGTAATTCCAGCCAGTGCATTACAAGATATGGTAAGATTTATTTCTTATTTCTCAATGTGATCTTTCACTTCTTGAACCTTTTTCTTCTTGATATGTCCTTCTATCTTGAGAGTTTGAGGACTTGTAATTTTTACCAATGGTTTACAAGATATGGTTGGATTCATTTCTTCTTTATCTTGGGTTGGTTCCTGGTGTATATCATCTTCTTTTGACATTTATTGATCCATTTCTTCCTCCACTTCACAATCAATTTAAAATAATTTCTTCTCAGCACACTTATTACCTGTAATGTATTTGTTATCACAATTATAACAAAGCCCTTTTTCTATTTACTCTTCCAATTGTTGTGGTGTCAACTTTATAGGTTCTGGAATGCTAGGAGAAACAACACTTCCATCCTTATATTGTGAGGGGTAGACTTCCAACCTGAATGCATTCTCCAATGAATCAGGTTACCAAAGATGAACCCCATGTTGAATGTTATCCTTTAAAGTCCCTATGGAGACATCAATCCTTTGCTTCTCAAGAATATCATTTCCCTTATATTCAAATTTTGAAAGTCTTCAATGTGCTCTTCCATTGAACACTTTTTCTTGAGATTTACCAATTGGCTAAAGAAGGTGTTTCTCTTCGTATCCTCATAATGTGTTATCATTTCCTCTGTGAAAATTAACCATGTAACAATTGGTTTACGAGAACAAAGCCCTTTATACCATAAAAATTAATATCGTTATAAATAATTAGATGTAATACGTACCTTTTTTAACAGTGGTACACCATGTATATCAAAACATTTCTTCATCTGTAGTATCCAATTTACCGGATCGTTGCCATCAAACTTCCTCATCTCGCTTTTTGTTTATTTTAGGAGCTCAACCTTGAAACGGCTATAACTCTATAATTTCACATATTTAAGTTCTAAAATTTCATCCTCTAATAGCCCTTTGAGTCCTCTTTCTAATTTTGGAAGTCTGATCGCAACAGGATTCTCGAAGAAAAAATTATTTCCAATCTCCCACGATGATCTAGTTATAGACTAGTTCAGTAGAGTATGTTGAAAATGGCAACAAGAAATGCTAAAAATAGCATTGTTGTAAATAGCATTTTGGGTACTACTATTGGACATAGAAACAACGAATGAAAAATGGAAGTGATAAAAATAGAATTTTGGGATGGATTCCAATTTTAGTTAGACCCTGAACTAAAATTGAGGATTAAAATTTGAATTTGATCTTAGCAGTTGTTTGAAAAATAATTAATTGATTCACCATGAGTTAATTAGTTGTAGAAAATCAAACATGAAGTCTATATGGGGACATGCAACGGTTTCTCCATTGATTGAGGAATTTATCCATCAGTTAAAGAGATAAGGATGAGTTGTAATATTGAGTTGAAATTAGTTAGCTCAATTAACTAAGTTAAGTACAGTTAGATTAGTTCTAATAGTTTTTGGAATTGATTGTGAGTTTAGTCAGTTAATACATGCATGCATGCAACTAGTTTTCTCCAGATAACTAAATATTCTCTCATAAATAACTCATCCATGTCAATTCAGAGAAAGATCCAGTTGAGATTAAAGGAAGGGACAATGTAGTATGAGTTGGAGGATTTTTCCTATATAGGAAACTCATCCATGTAGAAGGAATTATCTTCTTTAGGTTTGTGCAGTTATTTTAGAGGTCAGAGTACTGTGTGAGGGATTATTGCACATAGGTGGTAGCTTAAGGACCGAGGAGAAAATGCGCAAGGAAATAGGAGGCTTGGAGGGCAGAGGAGAAGGCTTGTGAGAAGGCTTTGATTGTCTATGAGCAGCACTGAGGGATTGTACTAAGAGCTGGATAGCTTGTGAGCTATATATTTATGTAATCCTGAGATATTTCCACTTGTATGGTAACATAGAGATTGGGGTTTTAGGATGAGACTTTCCCCTGGTTATTCTTATGTGTTCATGTGTGATTCATTTCTCATTCTCACTTATATGTGTTCCAATTGACCTTGCTCAAATTGATTAAGCTTCCGCAAAGTTTGTTGTAGAAGTAGATCTTGTATTTTACTTTAGGATATTGCATAATCTATTGATATATAGTGAGAAATTCTACATGGTGCCGGAGCTGTGAACGATATATGAAGAAGAGAAATTGAAGTAAAACAAAATTGGGCCACAAATTTGCAGAGTAGATCTGAAAATTTATGTGCAAAATTTTCAGAAATAAATAGAAGATATAGATTCCTTGTGAAAAAATACCCAAATTCAAAAAATAAATTAGTTGAATCGGAGTTCGGATGAGGGAGATATCTCTGATTTAAAATCAGCTTCTTTTCCCTAAAATTTTGTGGCGGTGGGAAAGATGAAACAGATTGGTGTGCTAGCCAGGAACTTGTATGAGGTTCAATATGCATGCAAAGCCTTGCAGAGCAAGGAAACTATTGGAGAATTGGTGGTTGAAAGGGAGAGTACATTGCCTCTCAACATGCACCGCCAGAAGAAGTCTCAGACAATAGTGGAGGAGCCACAATTGGTGAAGCAACATTAGGAGGTTCTGGAGCAGCCACAACTAGAGAACCCAAGAGGAGATCAAGTGGAGGCATCCACTCATGTAGAGACCTCCAGTAGGAGGAAATTTCGAGCCAAGTGGGTAGAGGGATCACATGCATCCATACCTCCAGGTGTGAGGTGGGGCAATGTGATGTGCTAGTCTCAAGAAGGTTAAAATACGGGTACGATCCTTGAGGTACCCAACCTCTTTGATTAGACCTTTCTACGAGAGCCCCGATGAGGAGTAGTAGGACTAGTTGAGTGGGTAGAGGCAGATGCATATGGAGTGGTAAAGAGAGCTACAGTGCAGAGCTAGTAGGCTGTAACAATGCCAGAGGCATAGGATTCTTGGACCAGTGCAGGATGGCATGTGCAATGGTGCAAGATGCATCGAGTGTTACAACAACTAAGAGGTCACATAGGGAGCACTTGTTAGTGGAGAATGGAGCTTCAACATCAGAGGATGTTACTAGCCCAATAGAGAGGTCACTTGGGAGTTTTCTTGTTTCTAGAGTTGTTGGAGTAATAATAGTTGGGAGAAGTGTTACATGTAGAACATTCCAAAGGTTTAGGATCAGGTTCAAGTTGAATGTTTTTCTTGTTGAGAGGGAGTATTGAAAATGGAAACAAGAAATGCTAAAAATAACAATGCTCTAAATGTAGTTCGGGTACCAGTGTTGGACATAGCAACAAGGAATGAAAAATGGAAGTGCTAAAAATAGCATTGCTATAAACAACATTTCGGGATGGATTCCAATTTTAGTTAGTCCCTGAAATGAAATTTAGAATTAAAATTTTATTTTATGTTCACATATATTTGAAAAATAATTAATTAATTCACCATGAGTTAATTAGTTGTAGAAAATCAAACATGAAGTCTATGTGGGAACATGCAACCATTTCTCCATTGATTGAGGATTTTTTCCATCAGTTAAAGAGATAAGGATGATTTGTAATATTGATTTGAAATTAGTTAGCTCAGTTAACTGAGTTAAGTCTAGTTAGTTAGTTCCAACAGTTTTTGGAACTGATTGTGAGTTCAGTCAGTTAATGCATGCATGCATGCAACTAGTGTTCTCCAGATAACTGAATATCCTCTCATAAATAACTCATGCATGTCAGTTTAGAGAAATACCAAGTTGAGATTAAAGTAAAGGATAGTGTACTATGAGATGGAGGGTTTTTCCTATATAGAAAACTCATCCATGCAGAAGGAATTATCTTGTTTAGGTTTGTTCAGTTATTTGAGAGGTCAGAGCAGTGTGTGAGGGATTATTACACACAGGTGGTAGCTTGAGGATGAAGGAGAAACTGTGCAAGGAAATAGGAGGCTTGGAGGGAAGAGGAGAAGGTTTTTGAGAAGCCTTTGACAATCTATGAACAATAGTGAGGGATTGTATTGAGAGTTGGATAGCTTGTGAGAGAAAGCTTTTTGTAATCCTGAGATATTTCCACTTGTATGATAACACAGAGATTGGGGTTTTAGGTTGAGGCTTTCCCCAGGTTATTATTCTGTGTTCATGTGTGATTGATTTCTCATTCTCAATTATATGTGTTCTAATTGATCTTGCTCAAATTGATTAAGCTTCTGTAAAGTTTGTTGTAGAAGTAGATTTGCTTTAGTATATTGCATAATCTCTTGATCTACAGCGAGAAATTCTACAGAGTAAACTTGTACAATGTTCCATGTGTCACTATTTCAACCTTAGGTGAAAATTATACCCAAACCAAATACAGTCCATCCTCTTTCTGTAACTTCTTACAAAATTTCAATTTGATGATCAAAGAGAAAGCTATGATGATTTTCCCAAGGTCACCTATTTAGGATGTAATTCAGGAGTCTGCAAAAACCCTAACTTCCTCAGATCATATATCCAAAAATATGGTGAACCAAGGTCTAAAATTCAAACATGAGGTTCAGATTGATTTTGTCTTAAATGGGTTTTCGTTTTAGCTTCTGAAACTTTGTAGTGAAATAGTATAGCTAAAATTCCATGATGACCTATTTTAGATGAAAGTTTGGAGCTTGCAAATAGCCTAACTTCCCCAGATGATATCTCCGAAAATATAGTGAGACAAGATCTGAAATTCGAACGCAAGCCTCAGCATGATTTTGTCTCAAATGGTTTTTTTTTTCACTTTTGAAAGGTCACAGAAAAAATTTATAGCAAAAATTCCATGATGATCTGTTTGGAGTAGCGAAACCCTAGAATCCAAAGCTCCGATACCAAATGTTATGAAACCAGCTCACAAAAATATAGAAAACATAGATCAATGCCTTATAATTTAACCTCTTTGATGGGGCAACCTCCTTTACATTACACAAATGAAAATTACATGTATGATACAAATGACAAGACCTCCTTTCTATATATAGGAGTCTAAGGGGTCATAATATAATCAAAGCCAACATAACAATAATAATGTGAGGGCACAACAATAACAATAGTGGGCTTTTATGAGGCTTAATAATAACAATATGGAGACTACATGGGTGAAATAATATAATAATGGAGTTGTACTAATAACAATAAGGTGTTACACTAGTAGTATAGAGACGTAGCATTCTATTTCTAAAACATGGTCACAAGCAAACTAAAATACCACAACTTCAAGCACTTTTCCTGGCGGAAAATGTACAACAATGAATCACTCTACACAATATATTTACAAACCCAAAATTTCCTTGTATAACAACACTAATAAAAATATGTATGGCTCCCATACTATGGATCATGGTCATTAAAATTATCCCTAATACAATGAAAAATAAGTCTCAAGATCAACAACTTATGTCTCTCAATATTCCAAAGAAGGAAAATAAACTTGACTTACTCAAGAAGCACTTACACGAGCACATTTAGGCCACTTGTCTTGAACAACTGGTAGGTTGATTTCCAACTATACACACAAAGAATACTACTACCCCAATACCTCTTCCTTATGCTACTCACAATATTTTTTCTCCTCCAAAATCCTTCCACACTTCATCTCCCACAAAAAAACTCTGCACAATTACAATTCTCTTGCAATGTCACTATTCCTAGGCTCCAAAGATATGCCCTCTAATAGTAAATTTACATCTCCAATATCATTGTACATAGGGAATCAAATAACCTCTTCACAATAGTGATTTCTCCTTCACAATATCACTACACGTTAGGCCTTCAAAAGTATTCGTTCACACAGTCCCTTGTCTTTCTCCATGGGATCTGAATGAAGGCTACAAAATAGGTTCTTCAACATAGTGAATCTACACCTTAGATTAATGTACTTAACCCATCAAACTATTGCCCAGTAAAAAATCTATTGGAAAAAATATCATGCATACACGTCAACAATCATCTGCTTGAAAAAAATCCCACATACCTTACCAACTGACCATTTCTCAGATTTGACAAAACTCAACGTTATGCATGCAAATTCTAGATTTTTCTTCACCCTTTGAAGGATCCTATGACTACCTTAGAATTAACCTTAATTGCACCTATATTAGACATCTAGATTGTGTTTATACCTGATGCTTTTCAGCCCTAAAACTCTAGTGTATGACTTGAGAGGAATTGACCGTCACTCTAGCAGCTCCACTAGCCTCATAGCCTCACTATGCGACATAATAAAGTTTTTAGCCTATGTTAATGAATCATGATTAACCCAACATGTTAAAAATAATACTACATTCCCTATTCCCATAACTATACCAAGAAAGAACTCGATCACTCTTGCACTATAACACAAGAAAAAATGTATCTGACCTTTTTCCTTTAACTCTAATTTGGATCCTTAAGGATATGTGGTTTCATAGGCACATTTCTTGAAATTTAATGAATTACAATTAATGTGTTATGCCTCTAGCTAGGCCTCACCCATAAATATCCTCTCCATTTTTGACATAGGGTGTCCTCTAATACTTCAAATATGTCCTCACACAATAAATGAAATAAATAATTACTTTCTTTGGGAGTTTAGTCGACCACTTCCAGTATAAATTATACAACTTGTGTACATTTCCCACAAAACATATTTTTTGTGGGTCAACTCCTCACAAACCCAATACCCTAGGGGTTTTGGGGGTACCTCCAAAGGTACAATTTTCAACACTTTATTTAGTTGTTGATATCCGAGAATCCAATCTCTAGGACTAGTGAAGCAAGGTCTTCTTAGGCACAACATACATAATTTGTGGATCTAGATACATACTTTTATCGACTACATCCAAGATGACTGATATCCATATGGAAAAGGGACGTGTACACCTATGACAAACCATATTGATGATGAACCAAATTTAATCTTATGGGCCATACACCCTATATCACCTATGAGAAATGGATCTAGATTTCCATTATAAAGGCAAGGTTAAAGATGGCTAGAATTTGGATTATTTTGGAGAATGTTTGATCTATGAAATTCAGTATCTAGGGATGAGAAAAGAGTACACACTCTTATGATGGCTGGATAACTTATGGGGATGAATTAATTTGAATTGTGGCTAGATATTTTAAAACTCATGGGTTTAGGAGTACTTTTTAGTGGAACCTAATGGTCCATGGACTAGATATAACAAGAAATCATGGCAATTCACAAAGGGGCAAGGACCTATGGGGCCTCATAGGAGGTTTAGGTGGTAGTTCCATGTGAGTACCCATTCTCCACTATATTTTCTTCAAATATATATGCCAATGAAACACATCGTGAGAACAACAATATCGGTTGGCTGACTTGGTCATGGTTTCACCAAGAAACCATGCTACTTCACATTGCCACAACAATTTTACTCGTTAAAAAATGGAATGGGATACCAACGAAGAGATAGTTGGTCCAACATGACATGGGCCTGTGGACCCCATCTAGATAGGGCTTCTAAGGAAATAAATATAATGGGAAAAACCCAACAAACACATGGACAGATGACTCTTAGGGACTTTAACCCAAGATGAAATGGTAGTGGCTATATGGATGCCACGTAGCAACATATGATGAGGTTAAACTATGTCAAGTTTATGTGGAAGTATCATGTGTGCTACATAATGATGCCACGAGGATACCATATGCTAACCCAATGGTAATGAGTTGTAATATGGTTAATTAAACTTCAAATGAGCATAAATTTTCATTCAAGAGTGAGATTGAGATAGATTTTACATTTATGGAAAGTTTTCAATGAGACAAACATAATGCAGATCTTACTTTTGAGATTTCAAGAATTTGGTAGAGGATGATTTTGTCACTCCATCTTCATAACAAAAATTGGAGGTTAGGTCAATTCAACATCTAACACCTTCCACATCTTTAGATAGTACAAGGGGTGGGAGGGAGTGTTACATGATATAAATGGATGAAGATGATAAATCATACTAGATTCATGGATACAAAATCTACTTCATTTGACATTTTCAATAATATCCCATGTTAAATAGTAAAAATTTTTGGAGTTGGGTTACACCTTTTCTTAATAAAGTTTCTATTATTCCAAGGTAAATAACATAAATATCTAGAGTTAGATTACACCTCTAATTGATGTAATATTGAACTTGAATTATTACAAAATTTGCCTCACACTAATATATTTGAAATGGTCCTTTTGCAGAACCATCAAACTAATAAGTACCTCGATATATTTTATCATATTGAATAGTTTTTTGTTAGCAAAAATGCCAAAATATTTTAAATACACAATACTTTAGAAAATAATAAAGTTTTCATTTCAACATTGTCAAGTTATAATATGAAGGTATTTAATTTTCTAAAAGTTAACAAGAAAAATTGAAATGTAACATACTCTTTATCTCTCTTATACTTACTTTTCAATGAAAACATAAGATTCCACTCTAGTATTAATCCAAGATCTTATTTGTATATATTTTTTAATAATAGTCATTTAATTTGAGTGTTTTCTTTTTTTGATGCCATTAAAAGTATGAAAAATAAGGTTGTCCATCCATGTCTTAGGAAATATCTATTTCGCTACTAATTAAATATATTATGAATGTGGTGAATAATAATAGTATCATTGTTGTGTGTGGGGCATGCATTCAAATGTTTATGCATGTGTGCATGTTGTAATAGAACAACTCTTAACGAACTGTGGTGACTGTATTTAATATTTCTTCCAATGGAATAAATAGTCCCTATTTTACTTTCCATCCATTATATAATGTTATCCATTGAAACAATATTTATATATTGGTAGCCACTAAATATTATATGCTTTATGGATAGAGGTACATATGTCATTGTTTGTCAAGTCAAGGATAGTTTCACATAGCAAACCACTTGGTATTGTATCATATACCTCAATATAGTTCCAAGATTCTATCTTTCTGATTTTAAAGTTTATGCCACCATTGAACTATGCATTCATGGTAGTAGATATAATACTATTTTGATCAAATGGATCAGGATAATAGTCGAGGTAAGGAATCACATTCTTGATACTAGATTTCATGCAGTCATAACTAATTTGGCTTGAAACATTACACAACACCATATGAGGGTTTAAATATAATATTGGCACAATGAGAATGTTGATGAAAATATGGCATTTAATTATATTAAAAAATCTCTACATCATGTCTTTAATGATATCATGACTAAGCTTCAAGTTTTCTCAAGTAATGAATTTATAGTTTAGTTTTGTGATCTAGGTGGATATTGGTGTCCACCAACCTATTCTACCCAGATCTCTAGTGAGTTTCATCAATTTCCTTGTTTATAGCGGTGTTATCACTCAGGTTGTCCCTAAGCTCTTGTAGGGATACGACCGAGGTAACCACAAACCAATCTTTGGATTGCAGGTTCTAGCCCACCTGCAATCAGAGAGGGCTCTCTCTTAATGATTTAACTTTGTTGATGACGTTTTTAGGCTAGATGTTGGGTACAAGGGGTTTTGTTGTTTTGTTTGGATGGAAGATGTATCCCAGGTAGAAATTCGAAGCGGAGAGGCAAGGTAAAGCGTGATAAGTTTCAAACCATTGGGCATGGAGTCATGGATTAAATCTTGCTGGTGCGTTTTCTTGGTCACAAGAGGCTTGTGGAGAGAGGTAGCCACACATGAGACAATGATCAATTTGCTGAAGGATGGAATGATGGTCAGAGACAAAAGGAAATTAAGAATCTTTCATCAAAACTGACAGAGAGGAGAAGTGAAAGAACGATTATCTAGGAGCAGTTAAGAATTCCTAAATTATCATTCATAAGCAAAAGAAATAGTGTAAACAAGATCATTTAAGTATGCATGTTCATAACTATTCCTGATGAAAACATGAAAAATCACAGAAATTGAGCCTAAGGTGCAATTAAGCAAATCCTAAGCTATTCTTTTTTCTGCAATTTAGAAAACTGGATTTCTGATAAAACACACATGGATAAAACTAACAGAGTTAAGAAGCACTTATTGAAACATGTCGAAGCACAATAATTCCACAATCACTCCTTGGCCAGTTAAACACAACAAACAATTATAGAATCCATGCTTTCAGCAATCTTTGGTTATAGAAGTATCATAGTTACAGTGTGAGTCTCTGCTTGAGAGAAAGAATTGAAAATAACAAAGATCAAGCTATTGATGAACAAAACTGACCAACCAACCAACTCCTATTCCATTTTTCAGGGCGGTTTATATAAGAAAAATATCTGAAGTCATTTATTACAACTGACCTAAATAGGTCTTCCAAAAAGATTTTCTAAAATTTAATCATTGTTGGAATTAAATGCAAGTAAATCCTTTGGGTTGCGCTAGAGGCAACTGAATCAAGTTGAGTTGATGAGGTGTCCTGTGTGGCTTGGTGTAATGGTTCTGTCATAATTGTGCATTGAGTTCTGGTCCACTGATCTTCAGTGAGTTTAATGTGCAGTCATTTGTGTAGGTGAGCCTTCAATGCGTCTTCAATTGCTTCCTGACTTTCAGAGCTTTTGTTTTAATGTTAGATTTGCCTCGAGCCCTGAGAAAATCTCCTCTGATACACTTGCCGCTACATTGATGGTCTTCTCCACTTTCTGATACTCTTTGACGTGCTTCCTGTCTGCAAATTTGATCTCATACTCTTTAATCTCTGTCTCTGGTCTCTCTCTGTCTTCAAATCTGTTTAATTTGGAAAAATTGGGCAATTTCGGTCTTTTTCGGTGCAAAACGGGCCAAGGAATCAAAATATTCCATAAATATTCCCCAATATGGCCTATTTCCCGTAGTGATGCGCAATTAGCGCTTTGCGCATCGAAAACTGCCTCCGTTTCTTATTCCAGAGTTCCAAAGCTTGACTTTTGCGCTTGCGCAAATTTTTGGTTTTCTGGCTGCTGACGTAAATAGTACGGCGGATGACATCAGCGTGCTGACGTCAGTAGTGGGGTCCTTTGGTACGGATATGATGTCAGCATGCTGACACCATCAAGGTGACATGGCAGTACGGCGGGGTGACGTGGGCCGGGCACAGGCTAGGTGAGGTGATGTGGAGGCGACGTCGCAAGGTGAGGTG
>APFE030764131.1:41693-52899 GCA_000404065.3 Pinus taeda | reverse complement strand
TAATGAAATTTCATTATCCTTGGCCAAAACCCTGGCCAATCCGGCCAAGTGAGCCTTCACCGCTCACCTCCAAGCCATGCATTACAATGAAGTCCTTCCAGCCTTTTATAGGCTCCATTACATATAATACCACGGGCAGAATACCATGGGTGCACAATACCATGTGCCCCAAAACCATCACTATTTAACCTCGTCAACTTTTGACTTTATCCTGAGTCAAGTTTACCTAACATTTTCTACAGAACATGCAGATATTGCAAAGGTAAAGGGATGACAAATCAAACAAAGAAGCTAATAGGTACAAGAAGATGTAGTTGCTGAAGAAAAACACACACAAAATGGAAACATAAACATTTAGAATTTGAAATGATTACCATATTTTGTAATTATGTCCAGTTAGTAAATTATTCTAATTCATTTTGTGTTATAACTTGAGCCATTGATGTGAAGTGAACCAAGTAATTGCATTATGTACATGCAACTAATTGAATCTTACACGATGCTACTTCCTTGGATTGGAAGTATGGCAAGGTGATGGGCAAATATTTGTCTCTCAAGGCAAGTATACTAACAAGATACTTCAGAGATTCTGCATGGACAATTGCAAACCCATGGAGACTCCTCTAGCGACCAACTAAAGGAAAGAGGATGCCACTTCAGGTGAGGAAGTGGATGCTATTGTTTATCGTAAATTGGTGGGTACACTAATGTATCTTGTGAAAACATGACCAAATATGTTGGGTCCGCAATTGTTTCTTGGTACAACAAGAAGCAAATATCTGTGGCACTTAGCTCGACAAAAGAAAAATACATGGCTGCAAGTAAAGCAACATGTGAGGCGATCCGGATGAGAAAGATACTTATTGGATTGTTTGTTTAGATGATGAATCCAACTGTGATCTATTGTGGTAATCAGAGTTGCATCAAGCTCTCAAAAAATCATGTCTTTCACAATCAATCCAAGCATATAGATATCTAGTATCATGATTTACGGGATTATGTGCAGAGGCAGATAATGTTGTCGTAGTACATTCCGATAGAGGAACAAGATGTTGATATTTTGACAAAGGCCTTGTCAAGAGGGAAGTTTGAGTTCCATAGGTGCGGGATAGGGGTAGTTGATAATCCCTTTTTTTCTAAGAGGGAGTGTTGAAAATGCAATAATAAAATCTCAGTTTGACTTTTCCTTGGTCAAGGTAGAGAAAATTCAAATTTCTATTTCAACAAAAATCTTGGAGGTAGTTAATTGAGGTGACATGGAATTTGTCACTCAGTTAACTTAGTTAATTCGATTTGGGGAAGCTTGAGTTCAATTCAGTATGACTGATTGCTAATTGGTAGCAATCTATTTCGGTTAAATTGAGTTATGGTTAGTTAAACTAGTTCTAATTGTTGGAGGAACTAATGGAGGTCAAGTTACAGAAGTGTAACTTCAACCACACTCAGTGATCAACTACCTAACTAATCAATCAACCCAAAATAATTGATTCATGCAGAGAATTCGAGTTACCCAATTTAGATGGAGATTCCAAGGCAGTGTACTATTAGTTGTAGACTATTTCGAAGTGTACAGGTGGTGCATGGAGTGAGAGGATGAGCCTAGAGGAATTGTGCAATCCAATTGAGGAAATTTCTTAAATAATAGGGGCTAATTTCCTCAAGGAAAAACGCAAGGAAATAGGAGCTTGGAGGGCTTGAAAATTGGCTAAGTGTTGGCTTGATTCAATCAATCAAGTAAAGAGATAGACTATACACTTGCTAGTTGTGCTTAGGCTTGAGCAAGCATATGTATTCATCTCTATTATTTGATTAATGCAATGCAGATAGGAAGGGGTTTTGAGCAGTTGCTTTCCCCTAGATAAATATTTGTGCATGTGTGATGTTTCCTTTTGCATGTCTATGATGTATGTTCTAGATTGTGAATTGAATTCCGCAAAGCAATAGAGTAGCTTTGAGTCTTGTGATTTAGTAAATTTCATGAGAAGTTTTGAATCTACAGTCAAATTTCTACAATCATCCAAGTGCATATCCTTTGGGATGGGTAAATAAGGAAGTAGATATAAAGGTAACAAAATAATGCAAAAAATGATTTTCTATCAATGTTGATTTCATTGATGAATTATAATTGATGTAGTTACCCTTGATGTATGTGGAGTGGTGTTTGGAAGCCCCTATACATATATGCGAGATGCAATCTTCATACCAAGAGCCATCTAATACTGCCTCACCAAGGATGAAAATATGATCACCATCAATGCACATAAAGGAAAGTCAAAAATTTCACTGGTAAGTGCCAACCAAGCCAAGAAACTAATTAGTTCTAGCAAGAAGTATGCTTTACTATTTTTAAGAGAAAATTAGTCTATAGAAGTGTTAGTGAGAAAAAAGGCATCCGTAGAGGTGTGTATTAAGAAACAGAAATAACAACTAGAAGAGTTGCTACAAGCATACAATGATGCATTCAAAGAGCCTAAAGGGCTACCACCCAAGAGGGAAGTGGAGCACTGGATCCAATGATTACCAAACTACCCATTGCCAAACTTATATGCAGTTTGTTATAGAAGCAAGTTAGGTGAAGAAATAGTTGCAACAACTACTGGAGCAAGGTGTCATTTGACTCGAGTACATCACCATGTGGGTCACCCATCATCATTGTGCCAAAGAAGGATGGGATTTAGTGAATCTGTATAGATTATAGAGGGTTGAACAAAATTATGCTCAAGAATAGGTACCCCCTGCCCAGAATAGATGATCTGTTGGATCAACTACAACGTGTAATACTTCACCAAGATGGACTTAAATTATGGATACCACTCAGGTCAAGATTTGTATGAGTGGTTAGTCGTGCCATTCAACCTATGCAATATACTAGCTACATTTATGAGGTTAATGGACAATAGACAATGCCCTTTTATAGATTCATTTGTTATTGTCTATTTGGATGATGCACTATTATACAATGCTACCTGGGAGGAGCACATCTCACATTTTACGCAAGTGCTAGAGACAATAAACAAGGATGAACTGCTATAAAATCTCAAGAAGTGTGATTTTTCATGACAACCTTTGGTGTATCATGGGTATTTGATAGGTGGAGGAGAGTTGAAGATAGATCTTGCCAAGATGGAGGCCATCATGAAATGGTCAATGCCTACTAATGTTTCTTAGGTCAGGATTTTTGTTGGGGCATCACAATACTTGAGGAAATCCATAGCCTCATTTTTAATAGTAGCATCATCGCTCCATGCCATAACAATAAGTGGCAAGAGTTTCCATGGGGAAAGGGTTAGTAGAAGGACTTTGAAGAGCTAAAGAACAAGACAAGTCAAGCACTAGTTTTGGCATTATTGAACTTGCAACAACCCTTTGAAGTGGAGACAAATGTGAGTGGGTATGTTATGGAAGTGGTATTGATGCTGGGAGGAAGGCATGTACGCTACCATTTTGAAGTATTTCATGCGGAAATTATTAAATACCCTCCCTATGATAAGGATTTCTATGGCCCGGTGCAAAAGCTGTGAAGAAGTGGAAGTATTTTCTTATGGGAAAGGAGAGAGTAATCCCTACATATCAACAACCACTACAATACCTACAACACTATAGTAAGCTACAACAAACTAGGCATTACAAGTGGATATGGTTTTTGCAATAGTTTCATTTAATGATCAAGTCTAAGAAGGGAAACAAAAATAAGTTGTACACTATGCTTTCAAGTCCACCCACATTAAATATCATAGATTTGGGAACTTTGATGGACACGGATCCATTCAACCATATTGCATACAGAGGGGCATATTCAGAGGATTAGAACTTCAAGGAGGCATTTGAACAATTTCATAACTAGAGTCATGTGCACAATGGTAATAACATTGTTGACTACCATCTTTAGGGTGGGTTACTCCACATTCTAGATAAGTTTTGTGTTCCTAAAGGTGAGCGGTTGTAGCTGATTAGAGAGGTTGACACCTCCAAGGTTGTAGGGGACTTTGGTGTAACGAAAACAGCAACCAACTTGCAAAGGTATGTGTATTGAACCAAGATGCAAGATTAGGTAGCTAGGTTGATAAGAGGATGCATGCTTTGTTGTACCAACAAGCCTAGTAATAGGAAACAGTGTCTATATCATCCCTTTCCTGTATCCACTCGTCTTTGGGAAAGCATTTCCATGGACTTTGTGGGAGGTTTACCAACAACCAAGAAGGGACATGACTACCTATTCATGGTAGTTTACAAGTTCAACAAGATGTGTGTTACGATGCCTTATAAAAATACCATCAGTGGGCAAGAAGCAACAAACTCGCTCTTAGGGCAAATTTGGGTGCACTTTGGGATACCAAGGAGCATCAATTTAGATAGGGACAAAAGATTTGGCAGTGCATTCTAAACTACTTTATGGGAGAAGATGGACACAAAATTAAATATGTCTACAATATTACATCCATAAACAGAAGGGTAGATATAAGGAATCAATAATAATTTGGTGCAACTTTTGAGGGGCTACAATCAGAAACATCTGAAGACTTGGGATGGAAATTTGGTATAGATACATCACTCTTTTAACAGAGCAATCCACACTTCTATTAGTAATTCCTCTTTTGAAACACGTTTTGGATAATTTCCAGCTTCACCTTTGGCTATTGCACATGGGCAGCAAGGAGGAGTGAGAGAGGAACATACAAGGGATGCCTTAAGGGTAGAAAAAATTGTGGAAAAGATCAAGAAAATCCATATACAAGTACAAGAGACATTGCAAAAGTCACATGAAAAATACAAGGTCATGCATGATCAAAACATAATAGAGAAGTCGTTCAAGGTGGGAGACAAAGTATGGTTACAGTTGAACAAGGATAGTCTACATGATCCTGGTATGAAAATAAAGGCTCTACGGTATGGTCACCATGAGATACTAGAAAAGGTGGGATACAATGCCTATAAACTATGTATATGCCCATACATGCACATTTACTTAGTTGTGAATGTAGAGAATCTGAAACTCTACGAGCCTTCCCTGCTAGATCAGGAAGAGGAACATGTCCTACCTTCTATAGAGGACTTGGCACCAAATTCTCATGCATAATTAACATAAGATATCATTTTGTAGAAGAGGTCCAAACTACAAGATGAGGGAAACATGACCTTTGGTAGATTGGGTTAAAAGGACAACTTCTAGGCAAGGCTAAATGGTACACCCAGGAGAAGGTGGATGAAAAATTTCTCACCTTATTCAGTAGAAGTTTTGGAGGACCAAAAATCCTCCCAAAATGGTGCAGTGTGATCTGGATTAGATTATTGTATTATTTGTCATCCATATCAATGTTTTTAGAGTGGAAAAAGTGGAGAATTAACTCACATGACTATTTTTACTGGTGGGACCTAGTTTGGTAGATGAGGATCCAAAACCTTTCGAGAGCATTTTGAAGCATCAAACGATGTTTTTGGAGGTGAAACTTTGCTAGTTTAGCATGACATTTATTTTCCTCTTCTACACATAAAGACCTTTCCAACATCATAAGAATCACCTTAATCAGAGTCTGTATGCAAAAGTTTTGCCACTTGGAAGTTAACCTTCTTGTTTTGATCACCATAATTTGAGTTGATGCCACATCATGCCCCACTACTCATGGAAATGTAGCTAACCATGTGATTATGATGAAGAAGACTCTAGAAGAGTCCATATTGTAACTCTAGTTAAGAGTTGAAGGAGTCAAACCTAACCACTAGTAGGCTATCAAGTTGTGTTATAACTAGGCCACTAGGATTAAAAGAGTTTTGATTATTTTCAAGTACATTCATTCCATAGACAAGCAGAGTAGTTGAGAGGGATAGGGAGAGAGCACACATGGAGGATTTGTGCACTACAATAGCCCACAAGCCACATACTTCACTTCATGTACCTTCCAGCTGGGTTTTCTCCTTTAAGGGTTTTCCAAGTTATATCTTGTGTCAAATGTGGTTTGTAAGTTTTTATTTCATTGTTCTCTATTTTCTACATAATTAAAATTTGTATGCATACACAATAAACAACAATTTATAGATCCTGAAATCTAAAGAGAAATAAATTCTCATACTGTAGATTTCATATTTTTAAGTATACTTTTATCATATCTATTATGACGAACTGTCAAGTGGAATATTCACGATAATTTGTTGATAAATATGCCTTTCACAACTTTGAGAGTGTAATCTAGGTCTTCAACTTCCTCTAAAACTCTCAAGATTTGTTCCTATCACTTCAACTTCCATTATGACCTTTCAACATCCTTGAACATGCTCTCTCCATCATGTGCACTTGTCATGTTTACCATTATCACATGTGTTAATTGCATTAACCATTATCATGCACAAGTGTTGCATTCACCATGCACACTCATTGCACTAACCATGCATGCTCATCACATATTATGCACACTTTATATTGTGTTCCAATTGCATCTTGAAAGAAGTTAGAATTTGACATGCTCTTTTCTTTAGCTTGTCAAACATTTTCTAACTCCACCCCATCATGCCCATGATACATTCCCCCACCCCCCTCCACCCCATCATGCCCATGATACATTCCCCCACCCCCCTCCACCTCATCATGCCCATGCTTCATTTATATTGTGCTCATCTAGGCCACATTCATATGTATATATCATGTTCTCCTATTTCAAGGATACTTTTGCATTTCACTCTTTAAAAAAAAAAAAAAAAATTAACCTAAAACAAGACATTATATAAGTGACACTTATATTGCTCCATTTTGCTCTCTCCCTTGGAATCTAAAAAACTCAAAATGATTGAATCACATATTTATGTTAACCAAATCACGTTCTTTGATCATTTGGAGAGATTTTTAGAAACACAATCATTACACAACCCAATATTTAAGAGATTGCACAATGTCCATCCCATATAAAATTATAGCAATTTTAAATTTTATATAACAACTCATAAACTATAATAAATTTTATGCCAATATAAATTCATCTTAACTAAAAATCTTTTAAATACAAATTGTATTATTTTTTAAATTTATCTAAATATTTACTTCTATTTTAAAATTACAATTCATTATGAACAAAATTACTATTTATAATGACGATTTGTAAAATTTAAAGATTATAATGTCTACCTCATCTAATGTCCATCTAATATAATATAAAATAAAAACAATTTTAAATTTCATATAACTTATAAAATTGAAGTATAGAGGGGTTTTTGCAGTGCATTATATTAGATATCATTTTTGGGATTCAACTAGGTTAAGTGATTCATCTATGACCATTTCAAGATTTTTGAATAGTCCACATTCATCTATGACCATTTCGTGATTTTTGAATAGTTCACTTAGCACTCATTGCATCAGGTCGTGATTTTTTAGTAGTCCACATTCATCTATGACCATTGATTTTTGAATAGTCCACTTAACACTCATTCACTCATTGCATCGAGTGATGCTCACAGGGGTGAAGTGGGATTGAAACTAGTGAAATGAATCACATAGCGCCAATCATCACTTCTAGGGCTTGCATCCGGTAACCATGACTTCCCAGGAGATCACTCATCCTAGATCGTCTCTAGCTCAAGCGCACTTAATTGAGGAGTTTTCCTCACAATCAAGCCCACTTAGCTTGCTACCCCATTTCCAAAACCTTAACAAGTATTGTGCCTCATGAACCATTCGAGTAGAGTTCCCTTCACTCTTTTGAATTTAAGTATTGAGGGGTTTTCGCAATGCATTATATTAGATATCATTTTTGGGATTCAACTACGTTAAGTAAGTTATTCATCTATGACCATTTCCATGATAGGTACTCGTCACTAGATAATTTCTTATGCTTTTTGAATAGTCCACTTAACACTCATTGCAAAGGGTGATGCTTAAAGGGATGAAGAAGTGAATATTATCTTCCTTATTGGTGGTTTAAACTTGACCTTATGTAAGTGAAAGGCACCAGTTTTATTTTCTCTATCAAGACATCTCCTTTGATGATGAAACTTTTTCCAGGTCTTGAGGATGAACCACAATAGAGGGTTCGAAACAATGACCAGCAAATATTGATGATGTGATAATCTGAAAATCAATTTCAAAAAATTAATATGGATCACAAAAGTCTCAGATCAAAAATTCTTGTCTAGTGTTTTTTTATCCAGAAGATCGTGAGAGTTTAGGTTTTTATGAAAGAAAAATCATTTGTTTGTAGGAGGAAAAGAACTCAAAATCTTTGGCCAACATTAACAACAGAGAATTTCAGCCTCTAGATGTCCAGAAAGCACTATTGAAGGTACTTTGTGGTAAATCGTGGATGCAATTTGTTTTTTCTCTTTTGGATGTTACATTGATCTCTTTAACTGGCACCTGGAACCTTCTCATACACAATCTAATTTTATAAATTGTTTAAGCCATTTTTAATGCCTTTCTGCCCTTAACCATAACGTTTGTAGCTTTTTATCTTCGATTGTGCTTCTTGATCTGAATTGCCTGCTTGGCATTTCTGAATTATTATATGCCAAGACAAACATAGACATCAACATTATTTTGTCCAGTTTCATTGACATTTTCCTAACCTCATAGTAGACCATTAAATATCAGCGTGGATGCAGTTTGTTTTTCTCTTTTGTATGTTACATTGATCTTGCTTAAAGTTTTCCCATGCACCTTCCTTTAATTCCCGCATAAGCGTTTGTAATCTTGCTGGATAAAAGTTTCCGTAACAACTTCCTCCCAAAGTGTTGCATAAAGCAGAGAAAAATAAAAAAATTCAATTGTACCTCATCCACGCTCTATAATCAAACCAGCAAATTGAGTTTCCTCCTTGTTCGAGCTTTCCATTGCATCCCTTCGACTACAGCCCTCCCGGTCAAGAGTAACCTTAAATACATTAAGGACATTTTGTCTAGAAATTTCAAATATTCCAGCAGTCTAAAGTTAAAGAGGCATGGTCAAGGCGTGAAATAAAGGAATGTTTGCAATACCATTTATGATCCTAAGAACTTATCAGGGTTACCTTCAAAGAAGACAAGCTCATGGTTGCAGCCTCGACTTCCACTCATTTGCAAGCCAATTTAGGAGTAGGAGAAGGAATTTACATGTGGAAATGTGTGCTGCATTGCATGGACTTCCCTAGCCTTAGATGACAGGTTTAGAGGATAGTTATTTAGGTAAAATTGGCGGTTACTTGCAGCCAACCCTTTAATGGAGTAGTTATTTGGCCAAAATTGCCCAGGTACAAAACCTAACCTCATTCCTTTGAAACCCATGCCATTAGGGTTGCTCAGACCACAACCGGAATAAAATCCTGGTAAAGGATTTATTACCAAATCGGCCTTACCAGAGAACGACGGCCGTAAGGGCCCACAGAAGTCATTTTCAATCCCAATTCCTGATCTAGAGTAACTGTACAATGTTCGATGTGGGCTATAAGATTGATGGAAACCAGGGCGAATCCAATACCTGTGTGACCAAAGGTCCATGTTCAGCTAAAGCTCATTGGAAATAATTTTACATTACAATGCCAATCACAAATTAAAATGCATGCAAGCCTGTGCAAAATAACTAAGGTTATTCATTTACATACCTAGAAGAAGTGCGGATGGTTTTTGAAGTCCCTCGAGTACTAAATTTCTTCTCCTGCTCCAAATTGGCTTGCAAATGAGTGGAAGTCGAGGCTGCAACCATGAGCTTTTCTTCTCTAAGGTAACCCTGGTAAGTTCTTAGGATCATAACTGGTATTGCAAACATTCCTTTGTTTCACGCCTTGACCATGCCTCTTTAACTTTAGACTGCCGGAATATTTGAAATTTCTAGAAAAAATGTCCTTAATGTCTTTAACGTTACTCTTGACCAGGAGGGCTGTAGTCGAAGGGATGCAATGGAAACGTGTTTCAAAAGAGGAATTACTAATAGAAGCGTGGATTGCTCTGTTAAAAGAGTGATGTATCTATACCAAATTTCCATCCCAAGTCTTTGGATGTTTCTGATTGTAGCCCCTCAAAAGTTGCACCAAATTATTATTGATTTCTTATATCTACCCTTCTGTCTGTGGATGGGATGCAATGGAAACGTGTTTCAAAAGAGGAATTACTAATAGAAGCGTGGATTGCTATGTTAAAAGAGTGATGTATATATACCAAATTTCCATCCCAAGTCTTCGGATGTTTCTGATTGTAGCCCCTCAAAAGTTGCACCAAATTATTATTGATTTCTTATATCTACCCTTCTGTCTGTGGATGTAATATTGTAGACATCTTTAATTTTGTGTCCATCTTCTCCCATAATGTAGTTAGAATGCACTAACAAATCTTGTGTCCCTATCTAAACTGATGTTGCACCCAAATCTGCCCTAAGAGCAAGTTTGTTGCTTCTTGCCCACTGATGGTCTTTTTATAAGGCATCGTAACACACATCTTGTTGAACTTGTAAACTACCATGAATAGGTAGTCATGTCCCTTCTTGGTTATTGGTAAACCTCCCACAAATTCCATGGAAATGCTTTCCCAAAGACGAGTGGATATAGGAAAGGGATTATATAGACATTGTTTCCTATTACTAGGCTTGTTGGTACAACAAAGCATGCATCCTCTTATCAACCTAGCTACCTACTCTTGCATCTTGGTTCAATACACATACCTTTGCAAGTTGGTCATTGTTTTCGTTACACCAAAGTCCCCTACAACCTTGGAGGTGTCAACCTCCCTAATCAGCTACAACCACTCACCTTTAGAAGACAAAAATTATCTAGACTGTAGAGTAACCCACCCTAAAGATGGTAGTCAACAATGTTATTACCATTGTGCACATGACTCTAGTTATGAAATTGTTCAAACGCCTCCTTGAAGTCCTAATCCTCTGAATATTCCCCTTTGTATGAAATATGGTTGAATAGCTCCATGTCCCATCAAAGTTCCCAAATCTATGATATTTAATGTGGGTGGCCTTGAAAGCATAGTGTACAACTTATTTTTGTTTCCCTTCTTAGACTTGATCATTAAATGAAACTATTGCAAAAACCATATCCACTTGTAATTCCTAGTTTGTTGTAGCTTACTATAGTGTTGTAGGTATTGTAGTGGTTGGTAGGGATTACTCTCTCCTTTCCCATCAGATAATGCTTCCACTTCTTCACAGCTTTGGCACTGGGCCATAGAACTCCTTATCGTAGGGAGGGTATTTAATAATTTCCCCATGAAATTGTTGGAAATAATACTGAGAGGGGGGGGGGGG